>JBBPMV010000036.1:0-49318 GCA_038090495.1 Heimioporus retisporus | reverse complement strand
ATCGTATTCCAACCAATAGCAATAGTATCTCTATTTCAAATATGACAGTGTCAGTATAATGTAAGCATGATGAGTAAGCTTCTGGAATGTTCTACAGTGTTCCACTGTGTTCCATAAGCTTCCATGAAGTTCCGTGAATACCCAAAGGGTTCCGTGATATTCCGTAACATTCCGGTATGTTCCGTACAAGTACTAGAACATTCTCTGACATTCTATGAAGGTCAGGTGACATTGAGTCATGTGAGCAAGTCACATTCTCTGACGTTCAAGACTGAAGTCAGGTGATCACGTTTACAGTGATTCTAGATGTTGATTACTCAATCGTCATGTGATCATATATCATGTAATCATGCTATATTCTCAACAGGGGGCGCACGAGAAAGCATGAGGGTGGGTGGCGGTGTGTTGCAATGAAGCAGCGGGACACGAAGGGGAGAGCAGTATACATTGCAATGAAAATGGCGCAGGCGCATGAGGAAGCGGGAGGGCAGGCTGATAGCGTGTTGCAACGAAATGGCAGGGCCGGGACATACAGTAAGTTAGCATTGCAATAAAAAGGGCGGGGCGCACGAGAAAGCATGAGGGCGGGTGGTGGCGTATTGCAATGAAGCAGCAGGGCGGGGAGCGGTGAGCGTTGCATTAAATTATATAAGGCATTGTAATGTCACGTGTACATGCCATCACCAGATGATGCAATACTTGTAAATGGCTACAGAACAAAGTACAGGTGGGTTTGCAACGCAAAGGGCAACAATGACAGGTATCTTTGCAACATGCCTCCAGGATGTGGTGCAAACACAGGAATGGACCGGTGAATACTGGGTTCGGAAGTCACTCAAGGAGCTTGGGCTCGTGATACAGCTGGGACATTCCACCGGGGGGAAATGCTACCTACCCAAAATCCCATATGCTGACGATTTTGTTATTCTCCACAGCAACGGCATACATTCCGTAGCTTTATGATTTTGTGGCTGCGAATCTGCAAATACCCCTGCACAGCAGCTCCTATGTTACCGCCTATTCCCTGCCAGTACCCAGCAACCGCGAACGGCAGCCACTTTCAGCCTCCTAGAAGAGTTTCATCTCCTCTCGCTCGAATCCAAGATATCGGCTTACCATTACTATAATTCCCTGTCACACCATGTCGACAATACTGGCTTGTTGCCATTGAAGGTATGATATCTTGTATTGCAAGTATCTCTGATCGCGAATTAGAGTCTAGGATCGGTATGAGCAGTTCATGCGAATAGTGTGTGAATGGCGTCACCTGAAGCTATTGAAGAGATCCAGACAGGGCCATGATCCCGCTGGTGTAGATCGCACTCGAGAAGGACAATGCACTGTACTATGTCCTGCGTGCCCACAGCCGGGCAAAAATCTTCCTGACGACTGGTGTAAGGCACCCAAAGAGAAACAGTAAGTATCCGTCCCCAGCGCTACAGTATATTTGCCCTGAACACGCAGGTGGCTTTACGCACTTTTCATTGCGATTGACGCCAACTTCCATCTAAAATGGAGAGCTATATCGAATGACGAGGTCAACCCCAGTCTCAGTCAAGGGTGGGGTTATTTCGTAGAAGAATTGTCGTATAAGCTATATCTTCGTGAGCATACCAACCTGCGTCAAGAGGTCAGTGCCAATCACACATTTTGACTAGCCTTGGGTATAGAGATGACACGTCTACAGAAAAGCATGTGCTCAAGCCATAGTGCAGTAAATAGTGCAGAGTCAAAGTCTACTGAGGGACTTGCGGCGACCAGCGCGGGGAGCGTGTGTTGTGCGCGTCATGAAATGAAGCTTCCCGGCAGCGTTGGTGGCCTCCAGAAAGGGGAACGGCAAGTGTATTCATGACGTGTATTCAGCGGTGAGAGCTGACATCGGTCAACAGCTACGTCAACATGGACTACCTATTTTTTTCGGCACTCAAAAACACGTCGGTCAAGGTCTTCAACATCTCATATGACATTGCTTGTCAGTGGAGCACCCACCTATGGGAACGAATGAGAACGCTACCCAATCCCATGCATCTTGCCTACAATGACTGCAAAGTTAACATGCTTATTCCAAAATTCCACCTTCCCGCGCACGTCGCCGAGTGCCAGTGGAAATATTCGTTTAACTTCATCAAGGGTATGGGTCGGACCGACGGAGAAGCACCTGAGCGAGGTTGGTCAACCCTTAATGCAGCCGCCTCTAGTGCCAAGGAGATGGGACCGGGTCACCGTCGTGACACTCTTGATGATCTCATCGGAGACGGTAACTGGAAAAAGCTCATTGGACTAGGTAAGTGAATATATTCCATCCGATCTTGCAAGTCTTTAATCTTGTATAGGCAGAGCAATACACCGGAAAATTATGGAAGCAGTGCCTGAACGAAACGACCACCAAGAGGATCTCCACAAATTCGAAAGGTCCCTCAAGGAAAGGTATGGCACACAGCTCACGAAATGGAGAGCGGATGTCGAAGCCTGGGAGAACGACATGTCAAAGCCGAATCCGTTTGAGATCAAGTCGAATGGTATTGAATTCTCTCATCCTGTCTGAGCTCACTAACATGGGGTTGACTAGTGGTTACACAGGCTTCTGTGCGTCTGCAACTAGCAAGAGATGAAATCAACTCGCCGGACACTGTGTTCATACATATGGATATTTCGCCAAGTGTTTTAATTAGTATGGGAATCGACCTCAAGGAACAACAGTAAGTATCTACTGATCTTTCAATGTCTTCATAGCTAATGTTTGAAGACGACGTCTTCACGCTGATTCGGAGAAACAAGGGATGCATGCTACCGACCAACAAAAGGCAAAGCTGTTGCAACGTAGCAACGGACTTATGAGGTGGATTGAAGCTTGGACCAATGTCCAGACCCTCTATATTCCCTCTGTCGCCTCACTTCGTGTTAAGGCCACCCTTGATTCTGAGAAGGTACAAAGGCCGGAGAACTTCTGCCTGTGCCTTCCTTCCGCCCTACGGCGTCGAGTCCCGTGCGACATCAACTTAGAAGAGGTTGAATGGAAACTTCGGATCGGTCAAGCTTATGACGCACTTGAAGAATTACAACAAGTGCTCCGATCTCGTGCTTATATGCTACGTTTCAAGGACCGTTTTTTGCGTGGGCAGGGTGCAACCACCTGGGCCTGAAACTCCCTCAAATCAGTTGACATCAAAGTTGATGCTAGTGCTGCGAAATATCGTGCCACCTATACTGCGTTGTCTGCATTATCTCCACTGCTCGGTAAAGCTGGTTGGACGACCGCTTTCCATCCTCTTGAAAAGGAAGACATTCATCCTATGACCGATGGTACCGATGACCGACCAACCGAAGGACGGAGAAGACTTTCATGGATCTGGCTAACATGTGGGTACACTGATAGCGCGAAAGCAGACGAGGGGCTGCAAGATGGTATGTTTCTGTAATTAAATCCATATGCTGTCTGACGGTATAAATAGCAATTCGTCTCGAGTGGTGCAAGGCCCGAGCCCGCGCCAATTGCTGGGCAGAGGAAGTTGAACTCCTGGTCGAAGAGCAGCGTCGAACATTACAGTTTCTACGTTGGCAGTCAGACTGGTGGCTTGAAAGGCAAGCACTCATTACGATGGACGATCCCACATTGCAAGAAGGACTGAAGGCATACGCACTACGACAAGCTGCACTGAGACAAGACCTAGCAGAGCACTTCGAGTGCATATGGAGAAACACGAGGATACATTGAGGTTGGTGGATGAGTACCGCTCAATTAGTAAGAACTGCCGCTGTCGACGTCCTGCAATACATTCTGGGTGAAAATAGCACATATAGAAGTGAAATAGGGTATGACAACAATCTAGTACAGTACTCCATTTTCAACCGGCAACATAGGCTGAACCATCAGGCTCCTGCAAGAAGAGATGGGTTATAGCAATAACCAACACATACATGTATTGCAAGATCATTAGTTAAGCGTAATTACAACCAGCATACGACAGCGCGAGAAGATGAAAACAGCGGCAACGGCTCTTGCAAAATAACATAACAGCCGACGGCTACCAGGAATAAAATCTTGCATACTGGTTTTGCGGGACATGTAGTAGGGGGGCAATGAGGGTGGGAAGGCAGCAATGGTATTTGCAGAATGATGCACAACTGGGAATGAAGCGTGCATCTTGCAAGGTGACGTGGGGTTGCAAACTAGTAACGGAACTGAAGCTCAGCCAGTTTTGCACGACGCGAATGGTAGGGGTAGCGAGGGTGGCAGCAATTTTTGCAATATGATACATGACCAGGAACAAGGCGCTCGTCTTGCAAGTGTGATATGGGGTTGCAAACCGGCAGGATTGGACCTTGGGTAGTTTTGCAAGGTACACGGCAGTACACAGTGAGGGTGGGAAGGTACTAGTAACAACGTTTGTCTTGCAAGTTGGTGGCTGAAACAGAGTCGGGTGGGCTAAAAAAGAGACCAAGCATTGCAAAAGAGGTATGCAGTCGCAGTAAGGGCGGGAAGGCAGTGACAACGTTTGTCTCACAAGTCGGTGGCTGAAACAGAGGCAGGGTGGGTTAAAAAAGAGACTAAACATTACAAAAGAGGTACACAGTCGCAGTGAGGGCGGGAAGGCAGTGACAACGTTTGTCTTGCAAGTCGGCAGCTGAAACAGAGTTGGGGCGGGCTAAAAAAGAGACTAAACATTGCAAGAAGTATGCAGTCGCAGGTGGGTTGAAAAGGGGACAAACATTGCAAAAAAGAGGTACACAGTACACAGTGAGGGCGCTACAACATTATCTTGCAAGTCAGTGTTTGGAACAGAGTTGGAGTGGGTTGAGGACAAATATTGCAATACAAGAAGGGAGTGTTTGCAGGTGAAGCACGCTACCGTGTTACACAGGGCGTACCTCGAGTGGATCAAGACTATGTCGAAAGACTTACCAACGAGCAGGACACTCACGAAGAGGTACAACTCAGCTCGAAGGGACGAAGGGACGAAGGACCACGCCGAAGAGGCGGACTAGGGACTAAGGGACTGAGGGACTGAGGGACTGAGGGTGACTCAAGAGTACGCTAGATTGTGCAGATCGAGAATAGAGTACATCGTTGTAAACGAATGGACTATATACCCAATGACACGTAAGCGTAGAATGTCATAGAAAGGTGAAGAACAAAGGACGCGTCAGCGTCGAGTAAGCAAGAATGAGTAACGAAGGACGCGTCAGCGTCAAGTAAGCAAGAATGAGTAACGATGCGCAGCATCGGAAGGAAAAGTATGCAAAAGAGAAGGAAAAACGTGAACAGATGGGAATAACCGTAACATTACCCCCGTCCAAGCCTTGAAGTCCCTGACTGCAAGAATCAAACCTAATCTGTCGAAGATGGAGGAGGGGAATATGCCGAGAGTGCCTGGGAAGGAGAGAGGTTTTCGAAAGGACAATCGGAGAAAATGTGTCCAGCCTCATTGCAACGAGCGCAGGTGCGAGTAGGACAGAAACGATCAGAATGACCCCAACGAGAACAAGCGGTGCACTGGATTGTGAAACAGATCTGGGATGGGTGTCCGGGAGCGTAGACGTGGCAGGAGGGACAGCGGTATTCAGAACAGTTCTCTCGATAATGTCCAGAGCGATGACAATGGAAGCATGTGGTAGAGGCAGTCGCCGGAGGACGAGTGATAGGGGAGGTGAGAGTTCGAACTGCGGAAGAAAGGATACGCTTGCCAGCAGGATTTTGGAAAAATTGGATGTGCTCCTGATTAAGGGACAGGACATGTTGGTCAACGAAGAAACCATCCGAGCAGAAGAGGGGGTCATTGATGCGATCATGGGGAATTAGTCGGACCGAGGAGAGGCGGGAGGCAAGAGGTAGGCTGGCGGAGGCAATGGGAGGGGCGATCGGCAAAGGAGGGGGGGATGACGGGGTTGAAAGAAAGGTGGAGGAAGCTACGGTAGGAATGGAAGTGATAGAGTTAACATATCTGTCCTGGGCATCTCGGGGAAGAGAAAGATAAATGCGACGGAAAGTGGGGTAAAGAATACTGGGAGACAATCGTTCGACAAACCCATGAAAACTGTGAAGGTGTAAGATGGAGAGGATGCGATCAGGGAGTCGACTGATCAGAAGGCGAAGAGGAAGTCCGAAAGCGGCAGGGAGATCGGAAGGAGCAGCCTGGAAGTGGTACGATTGAACTTTTGAGACATCAAGAAAAAGGCGTACGAGTTCCTGAGAGATCTCGTCTTCCTCGTAAAGAGGGTCAGTCTCGAGGGCATGGATGAGGGTAGGATCGGCGAGGATGGCGGTGTAGAGGGTGTAGATGGCGGAGGTGGGTAAAAACGAAGGCTGCACTGGTCTGGAGCGTAATGGCGAAGAAATGGAGAGTGGAGAAGAAGAGGAGGAAGAAGATGTGACGGACATTTCGAAAGAGGCGAAGGATAGGAAGTAAGACGTGGTTTACGAAGAGGAAGAAATAGAACACAACTAGGATCATACGAAGATGGGGTTTTTTAGTTTTTCAAATGGACAGGACAATTGTCAAAACGGCAGAAGTATTCGTGTTCCAAGAAATGAGAAGAGGACAAAGTGGGGTGGCGAAGAAGGAAATAACGTCGAGCTTTAGCACGTGGAGAGAATAGTAGGGAGTATGCAAGTTCGATGGGGATGGGGTCCATGCTATCGTAGGGAGTGAGTTCGTTTATAATCATAAAGAATGTCCTTGGCATGCTGGAGATTACTTTCCGGTTCCCAGGTGTTTTCTGCTGCGGAGTATCCTTTCCATGCGGTCAAGTACTGATAGCGGCCAGGGGATCCCTTGTGTGAGAGAATGCCGTCAACCTCGTACTCTTCTTCGCCGTCAATGACGTCCGGAGGCGGTGTAGAGAGAGAAGGACCATGTGCATCAGTGGAGCGGAAGGAGGAAAGAAGAGTGGCGTGGAAGACATCGTGGATTTTCCATGTGGGAGGTAGACGGAGGCGATAGGACAACGGAGATAGTACCTGTGAGATCTCAAAAGGACCCAGTCGTTTGGGTGCGAGCTTCCTAGACAGGTAAGGGATGCGGAGATTGGTGGCTTCGAGCCATACCCTATCGCCGACTCTCCATGGGGAAAACTTCCGGGTGCAATGTTGAGCCATGAGGCGTCGGGCTGACTCGTGTGCTGCCAGAGCTTCCTTTCAGGATTCTTCTAAGGCAGTGAGACGAGAGGAGAGGGCTGGGATGAAGGTTTTTCCGAGGGAGGGATAGGCGCGGGGTTCGTAGCCTAGCATGAGGGAGAAGGGGGACGTTTTCGTGGATGAGTGGGGGGAGGAGTTGTGATGGAATTCGGCAGAGGAGATGAAGGAGGACCATGAGTGAGGTTGATTCCCACAAAACAGGCGAAGATACGTTTCAATCTCCTGATTAGTGCGTTTGGTCTGTCCGTTGGTCTGTGGGTGATATGCGGTGGATAGTCGGACGTCGTAGTGGAGGAGACGAGCCAGCTCTCTGGCGAAGGCGGATGCGAATTGGGGGCCACGGTCGGAAATGATGGAGTCGTGTAAGCCGAAGCGTTTGAAAACATTGTTGAAAAATAAGAGGGCGACACCTGTGGCATCAATGGTCTTCAGACATGGCATGAGAATTACCCCCTTCGAAAGCCCGTGGTCGACCACGACCAACAGAGAGTCAAAGCCGGAAGAAAGAGGTAGGTCCGTGATGAGGTCCATAGAGAGCTGACGGAAAGGAAGAGAGGTGGACGAGGAGATGGGGGAGAGAGGGGGCATAGTGGGATGGGTGTTTACTTTGGATTGTTGGCAAAGGGCACAGCCGAGGACGAAGTTACGAACAAAAGTGGATAGGCCGGGCCACCAAAAGTCGCGTTCGATGAGAGCCTTGGTGCGAAAGAAACCCATGTGGCCGGTTGTGGGGGACGTGTGGAAAGAGTGTAAGAGGGCAGAGCGGGATGCGGGGGGAACATAGAGGCGATTACGAAAGTATAAGTGGCCGTTGTCGAAGGACCAATCATCGAGAGAGGAGCGGGGGAAAAGAGGGGAATTGTCCTGTATGGATTGAAGGGCACGAAGGACGAGGGGGTCGGAGGAGGAGGATCGGCGGATGTTATCCGCCAGAGCGAGATCGAGGGCAGAGATGACGACGGGATTGGGGAGGATGGACGCGACGTTGTCCAGGGAGGTATCCACGTCAACATTGCGAGATAAAGCATCCGTGGGGGCCATACGAGAACCCGGGGTTACCTGCCAGATGATGTTGAAGTCTTGGAGGAGAAGCAACCAACGTGCTTGTCGGCGGGAGAGTTTGCGGAGGTCCTTGAGATAAGAGAGATTCTTGTGGTCGGTGATGATGGTGATGGGATGGGAAGTGCCTTGGAGGTATTGCCGCCACTCTTGAAGAGCTAGAATGACGGCAAGGAGTTCGCGATCGTAAATGTCATAATTTCGTTCGGCTGGGGTGAACGTCTGGGAAAAATAGGCGCAAGGATGTGGGTCGCCGTTTGCGTTGTTCTGAAGAAGGACAGCTCCTGCAGCGAGGAGGGATGCGTCCGACATGATGGTGAAGGGCCGGGAAACGTCTGGGAATGCGAGAACGGGGGAGGAGGAGAAACGAGTCTTCAAAGAATCGAAGGCCCGTTGTTGCAGGGGGGTCCAAAGCCAAGGTTCGTCTTTGCGGGTGAGGAGGGTGAGGGGGGCGACCAGGTTAGAGAAGCCCGGGATGAACTTGCAATAAAAGTTTGCGAACCCCAGGAACGAACAGATACCTTTGACCGAGGTGGGGGGTTTCCAGTCCGCAATGGCAGAGAGTTTAGCCGGATCCATTAGTAGTCGTCCTTGGCTGATGATCAAACCCAGGTACTCCATTTGAGGAGTGTCAAAAGTGCATTTGGATAGTTTCAGGGATAGGTTGTTTTCGCGGAGGCGTTGGAGGACCCTTTTGGTGCGGGCATGGTGGAGTTCGAGGTCATGTTGGGTATGGATGCCGATGTTGTCCATATAAATCTTTAGCCATCCTTCTGCGACCATGTCTGCGAAGATGTAGTTCATGAAGGCTTGGAACGTGGGAGGAGCATTATTGAACCCGAAGAACATGACTGTCGGTTCGAAGAGTCCCAAGGGGGTGATGAATGCTGCTTTCCATTGGTCTTCTTCGCGTAAGCGAATGTTGTTATACCCCCATCGAACATCGAACTTGGTGAACAGGGTAGAGTCCTTCATGTCATTGATGAGTTCCGAGATGAGAGGTAGTGGGTAGGCATTGCGAACGGTGTGAGAGTTGAGATACCGGTAGTCTTGGCAGGGATGAAGGGTTCCATCCTTCTTGGGTACGAAGAAGAATGGGGAGGCCTGTGGGGATTTTGATGGGACGATGCGACCAGTCTTTAGGTTTTCCTCGATGAATGTTCGACAAGCCTCTTTTTCGGCAGGATTGAGAGGGTATATTTTAGCAATTCTTGGAATGAAAGATGGCTTGAGGTCGATGGAGTGGTCGAACGAACGATGAGGGGGTAGAGTTTCAAACATCTTTTCTGAGAAGACGTCGGCGTAGTTGGTGCACCAAGAGGGGAGCTGGGTCTCCTTGGGTAGGTTCTGTTGTGCCAATTGAGTAGACAGGGTGATTTTTCCGAGGTGTTGGGGATAGGTCTCGTCAACATCTTTCCAGGGCGGACACTCACGAAGAGGTACCACAGCGTCCTGGAGAGTGAGAGTGTTGGCGGACCAATCAATGACTGGGTTGCGTTTCTTTAACCAAGTCATTCCTAGGATTATGCGAGAGGAACCTAAAGATGTAACCAGGAAGGTGATTTTGTCAGAGAGGTCGGGGAAAATGACATTTGCGGTGATGGAGAAATGGATGGTTCCTTGATGGTTGGGGGTTCCATCCACATTGTAGGCGGTGAGGGGTTGAGGAAGTTTTCGAATGGCTTTTCGTAGTTTGGGTACGAGAGAGATGTCGATAAAATTGTTGGTGGCTCCACAGTCTACAAGAGTGGTGGTGGTAACGGTTTGTGACTCGGTGTGTAGGTGAACGGGAAGACGCAGGGTTCGTTCATTTGAGAGGCCTACTATTACAGTGTCGATATCTAGGGAAGGAGACGTTACAACTTCTTCCCTTACTGAAAATCCGAAACGGAGTCATCCTTTGTTTCTTCGAAGCAGAGTTTGAGGGTTTGTAAGATTTCCCCTTCGTCCTTACCGGTGGTTCTAAGTTTAGACACGTAGGTGTCGAGGGCGGAGGGTTGTTTCGGAGGAGGGGGAGCTGTGATGGGAGCGGTGTCTGTGGTTTGGATACGTTGCTGAGGGGGACGAGAGGGTTTCGATGCGAAGGTTTTGCACTGCATGGCATTGTGTCCTTTCTGACGGCAGCGAAGGCAGAGTCCTTCTCTGAAACAGCAAGCTCGTTCTGCAGGAGTAAGTTTCGAGACGCGAATGGCATCGACATCCATGGCATTGGGGTCTAGGGTGGTGGAGGTGCGAGAGAACGAGGAGGGGGTACGATGGCCTCGTCGGAGGGCTGCGATGCGAGCTTTCTGTGCATGGAAGGTTTTGGCCTTTTCGATCCATTCTTTGATGGTAGTGGGGACGGTGCTCATGGAGAGGATCATGATGGATAGCTGTTGGTCTAATCCCAGGGAGAACTGGTCGATGAGGGTGATGTCGTCGGTGATGGCGGCTCTGGCTGCGAGGTTCTGGAAGTCGGTGATGTATTTCTGGAAGCCATCGTCGGTTTCTCCGGCGGGCCCTTTGGTGGATTTCTGTACGAGTTTGGATAGTTCTAGGCGGGCGGTGGCTTTGGTGTCAAAGGGGTAGAAGGTGGATTCGAAGTTTTTGGTGAACTTAGCGAAGGTTTTGTCTGGGAAGTTGGCATCAGCCATGCGATCATACCACATCTCAGAGAAGGAGATGCCCTGTCCTTTGCTCATTTTGTTGAGGGTGGTCATGATTTTGGATTCGTCAGAGGCGTACAAAGTTTTGTTAATCTCGAAGTAGGCCTTCATGGCCTTGATCCATCGGATGGCATCGAAAGGATCACCAGAGAAGTCTGCGGGGAGGGCTGCTTTTAGTTCCGTCATGGTGCGAGGGGTCTGGGTGCTAGGTGGGGGTTGGAGAGTCTGGGGTAATTGGGCCTGTGGGAGGACTGGGCTGAGAGCGATGGGGGATCCTAAGGGGGTACTGGAGCGCTGGGGGTGAGGCTGTGTAGTTTGAGACGATGGGAACGCTGGGGTGCGAAGTGGAGGGATTACTGGGGTGGGGACATTTCATCCTGCTAGGCGATGGCGTCGTCGAAGTTCTGCGGTGGAGGGAACAGGCTCCTCGTCGGAGTTGTCACTGGGGGCTCTGATGCTGCGAATGGTGGACTATGGTGGGTCCTACTCCGTAATAGGAGGGACAGGGGAGATTCTCGATCTTTTGTTACGCAGGGCGTACCTCGAGTGGATCAAGACTATGTCGAAAGACTTACCAACGAGCAGGACACTCACGAAGAGGTACAACTCAGCTCGAAGGGACGAAGGGACGAAGGACCACGCCGAAGAGGCGGACTAGGGACTAAGGGACTGAGGGACTGAGGGACTGAGGGTGACTCAAGAGTACGCTAGATTGCGTAGATCGAGAATAGAGTACATCGTTGTAAACGAATGGACTATATACCCAATGACACGTAAGCGTAGAATGTCATAGAAAGGTGAAGAACAAAGGACGCGTCAGCGTCGAGTAAGCAAGAATGAGTAACGAAGGACGCGTCAGCGTCGAGTAAGCAAGAATGAGTAACGATGTGCAGCATCGGAAGGAAAAGTATGCGAAAGAGAAGGAAAAACGTGAACAGATGGGAATAACCGTAACATACCGTGATTCCTGCAACATGGTGCGACGGTAGTCACTGCAAGTACCGCAATAAATCCACCAGATGTGGTGGGTAATCTTGGTCAATTACTCCCGCATTGATACCGATTCCATGTTTTATGGCCAGGCCACTTCTTGGTGCTACTCTCCCATAGACTCCGGGAGGCATCTTAATCGAGATTTTAGTTCCCACAAGTTTATGTCCTCATGCTGGAACTACTGTTTCTTCTGCCGCGTAGAGGTCGTATCCTGCGGCTTCTTCTGTTCCCCGTGTTGGTAATTTGGCATTGGGGGAGTTTCTTTTTACGATTAATGGGAAATTAAGTACCCTTTCTTTTACTTGCTGGGCCGTGCTCTGAGGAGGCATCTATACGCAAGGTGTCGGTTCACAGGGTTTTTCGTCACACTGTTCAATGGGGAGGGAAGAGAAATGGTTAGAGAAGCTATTACATACAACTGTTGTAGGTGACGACAAAACAGAGACATTGTTCAATGAAGTAGATGACCGACTATCTACTCCGCGGCGTGAAAAGACAATTGTGCTACTTTTGCTACCAAATCGTCGTGAGAGGTGTATTCTACCTTTTGTCCACCTATTTCTACACTACGTATTTGGCGCACTCTTGGCGGCCGCATATGGTCCTTGCAGGGCCATGGTTTCCCACAGAACCTGCATTTGCCCTCTGCACGGGCTCGCGATAAGTCCATTGGAACTCCAGCTCCTGGGAAAGTTCCTGGTGTGTTGGGTCCGATTGTTGACGTCGAGGGAGTAGTCGTGGACGACGTCGAAGAGGATGAGGCTGTCAGTGCAGGTGCCGATGTAGTCTGCGCCGATGCCTTGTGCCAATTATTTGGCCTTGTTTGGAACGGATTTGTGTGGCGTGCTTTTCTTGCCGCAATTTCTCCCACAATTGTTGCCGAGGAGATAAGCCCAATCTTCCATTCTTGGTAGTTGTGTGAGAAGATTAGTGCCAGCTGGCAATGTTCCACTTGTTCCACCACCTCGTTATTGATCCCTTCTCGGCAGATCCGGATCATGATCTGGGCGTGTTGTTCCACAGACCATTCAGCGTCCTGCGCCAGCTGTTCGAGGTGGTTGAGGAAGTCCTCAACCGATTGATCCTTCTTTTGCCGTAGCGACATGAGTTCAGCTTCGGCCTGTTGTCGCTCCCCGGTATTTTGGAAGTTTTCGGCGAGGGTGTCGACGAAGTTTTGCCATGTGGTACTGGCGTTTGGTAGCCCTTGGTCCATATATCTATTTGCGAACCTGGCTGCTTCGTTGTTGCCATCTCCTCCCATGAATTGGAGAGCGATATGGACTTTTTGGAAGTCTGAAGGGGTGGCATCGAACCCGACGAAATATGCTTGCGTCCTGCGCAGCCAATGGCGGAACTTCTTTTTGTCGCCAGTGAAAATTTCCGGCTTCTGCATGAAGTTTTTACCTAAGGCATTTGCCGTCGGCTTTGTTGGAGGAAGGGGCAGTCTAACCCGAAATGGGTTGAATGCCGATCGTTGTGGTTGTGGGGCCAGGGGGAATCCAGGCATGTCGTCCATGACGTTTTTCCAGTTGTCCTCTGTCTGTTTTGCCTCATAGAAGGCCTTGTATTGGGTAGCGAACTGCCTGAGTTCGTCTACTGACATAGACTCGACTGGTCAGGAGAAGGGGTTGTTGGACATCTTTGCTTGATATCCTCGGGAGTCAAAGGGAGGTTCTATAATTGACACTTCGCTTGTGGGAGGCGAAGCAGGTGGGGACGGAATAGGAGAGGTTGGTTCAGGGAAGGTGTCGTCGAAGGACGGTCCGGGTTCACTGGGGCCTATTGCGTCCGACACGGTTGCGGAGGTTGTATGGAGATCTTCGGTAGGTAGTGCGAGGATGCCTAATTGGCTCAACTACAGCAGCTACCGCCGGTATAGGTGGAGAGGGGAGATAAAGCACGGTTATGCCTTCGTAGGGGTTGGTAGATTTCTCAAGAAGGACTAATTGTCCTTCAGGGGCGAATTGGATAAATGTGCCTGATGCGACACGGATGGGAAGGCAAAGACTGTCGTCGATGCAGTTAGAGCGGGGCAGAGGAGGAGAATCGTTTGGGTCGTAGAACTCCGACACGGATGGTGCGAAGTCTCGAAATTGGATAGGAGGAGGAGGAACGGCGGGGCAAGAGACGTGGTAGAGGGTGTCGGAAAGAATTTTGTCACGCGTGAGACCTACACAAAGTGTGCAGGCTGGACAGCAAACACGACGGAAGTGGAGGGAAGGGGGAGGAGAGAGTGTCGGCTCTTCGGGATGTTGGCGTCGATGTCGGTCAGTCCAAGTTTGATGTCCTTAGAAGACGCGCTTTTACCCCAAAAGCGATAAGGTGACAGTCAAAGCCGGTGTCGAACTAGCGTTTGGAGGGTGCTATTCCCACGAGTCTGACACCAAGGGCTCGCAACGGTGGTAACATTTATCAGGGCCGGTATACGCGCACCCGTTTGAGGCCTCAACCCAAAGCCGCTGTACCCAAATCACAGGGATCTCCAAACAACAGGAGTGCGGTGACCAGCAGCAACAACTGCACAGTCTTGGGACTTGGCTCTCCTTAACCCTGGAGTCCAGGTATGGGTGTGCGTGAAGCGAAGAGCGACAACGACACAGGGAAAGTGGTAAGGTAAGAGAGGATAGTTTCGGAATATTGTAAGGACTCAAGCAAAGGATGACTCTTAAGGAACCACTTTCAATGCAAGAAAGATGCAATTCCGAAACTAAAGTACCAGTACTATACATGAGCTCTTATATACCTGCCTATGAGGCTATGCGTACAGCAATGCGCAGCAAACACATGTACTACATGAGGCATATGGCTATGTGATAGCATAAATAGAAAGATAAGAGTGTGGCGTGTGAATGAATGACTAATATATTACTAAGGAAAAAATAAAGTTCTAATAACACCAGTAACGCGCACCACGCTTTGCGCCCGAAATAGGTGAGGGTCGCCTTGAAAACGAGCTATCAGCGCTAGTATAATCTCCCTTTCGGCCCAGACTAGCGGAACACAGCTATGTGAATCTTGCTCGTTTCAGAAAGAGAAAAAAAAAACAGATCAATAGGAGCCGGACTACGCTCGTGTTCTTTTTCGTTCGGTTATGCCAGTCGTCCGGTCAGTTCCAAATCCAGGCTCGGGATGTTGTCAAAACGAGGAAATGCGCTACCATCCATCTCCCGTCCTGCAAACCTATCAGCGTCAATTTAGGTTAGAGCAGGGACACCCGGTGTCGATCAGTGCCCCCCAGGTTTGGGTGAAACGTATGAAATTGTCAGTGTCACGGTAGCGGACGACATACTGTAAACCTAGAAGATCAATTAACTTTGCGATAACGCGGGCCCTCAGTCCGTATGCTCTTCGGAGGCCTGTGAGGAGCAAAATTGTTGAGGAAGAGGAATATCGACGTAATGCACTGTTCACTTAGCCCTAATACTGGTGCTGGGAACACCGGGAGTTAATAGTAATAAGTTACTCCTGCATGCATGGCTCATAGGCTTGCCCAGCCGAGCTCACCGTTTTGCACTTCGCGACTTTTTGCAGTCTGATCAGCACCAACCGTGCTTAGATCATCATGATTAGCCAACCTCCTGCCATGCCGCCACACGCAACAGTGCGCACATAGCTGCTACACCATCACGGAGGGTTGAGATGGCTCCGCGCGCTGTCAGCCCAGCACTGACAAAACTAGAGAGAGGTAGAAGCGCTCGAATTCTATCCAAACGCGTTATCATGCGTTAACCTCACATTCGTACAGCCCCTGCAGCTTCGCCGGCCCAGAAGGACACTCCCTTCCCTCCGCGACCGACATCGCCCAGGTCGACCCCGCATGCCTCGAGTACGCTTCCTGCTCCAACGCTCCCGAGCGCATCAAGCTCGAACCCAAGGGGGCTAACACGTACACCAACAACATCATTACGAGTGCATATCCCGTTCTGCATGTAATACAAGGCATGGCTGGGAGTGGATGGCATACTGCGATCTCGGTGAACACTACCGCGTGACGAGCGACATCATTGGCGCGCTCAAGCACCTCAGAGTGCCCGCGAGTTTTGTTCCACGAGCCAGCGCCTGCTCGAGGTGCGTCCTACCCGGACTCGTTGCCGTCCGTAACTGATCCTTCCCGGCTCGTTGAGCAGCAGAACCATGCGCACCTCGCCTTTGCACCTCGCCGACATAGCCCTGGAATGTGCCGCGTAGGCTGCTACCGCCGAGACACCTAAGAAGAGAGCCCTGGTCGCGAGCGGGTCTAGTGCAAGCTTGGTCTCGGCATGGCTCTCTCCCGTCTCAGACGGGACATCTATAAACAGGCGGCCATGTTCTTGTGCCCGGTTGCTAACTTCTGGGACTGGTTGGCAAGCTCTGTACCGTGTCTGTCTGCGCACGCGATCTCACCATTCAGCCGATCGCGCCAGAGGATGTTACCCTCTGCGGCACACTCTACACCGCCAATCGCAACTCCCTCTTTTCCCCCTCCGAACAGGACCCTTACGTGACCTCATCTCTGCCCACATGGTCAGCGATTTCAAAACGACGCTCGAGATTCTGCCGAAGCACTGCGAAGGCGTGTATATTGTTCCGGGATTCTCAGTGGCCCTGACAAAGAAAAGGGATCACATCGGCATTCACCGTTGGGCCTCTAGGCCAAGGACGTGATCCACCACATACGCCAGACGTCGATCGTGCTCTACTTTTAGCCGTTTGACATGATCTTGCTAGTTCAGATCGCGTTTTGCTGGTCCATTGACGCGGTCGAATGTGATGTCGCGCTCATTCAGACCGACCAGATCCAGACACACATCCACAGTCGTGACGGGATGAAACCTAGACCCTGTTGGAGTCTCGTCCGATTTAGGTCGTCTGGTAGCGTTGGCCGTCTCGATGTCCCTCGTTGCCCTCCCCTTAGCCCCTCCCCCGTCGATGGCTACAACGACTCTACCACTACACTCGCACGACATGTCCGGTATCGAACCCTCGTTGAGCACCACCTAGATATGCGCCGCAAATTGTCTCAGTCTTTGCGTGTTCGTACGCGAACAGGTTATCATCTTCGTCTTCGTCACAAGAGTACGCCGGCCCAGCGCCCTGGGCACTTTGCCAATGTCATCGCGACGGATCACAAACTCATCCTCAAAACGACCGCTGCACATCCTCCAAACTCAACCTGGCCATCTCTGGGAAACAAGACGCGATAAAAATACGCCAGAACGGGCGTTGAAATGCTTGCATGTATCGACGATGCGGTGGGTTCATGACGCAGGTTTGGTGGCCGTCGCATGACGACCTAGACATAATTCACAATCCTGCTCAGTGCACGGCGATGACTGGAATCTAGAGCATCAAATTCAGTCGTTCCCAAATGGTAGTCGAATTGACGACCTCGAAGCTTGGCAAACGAACGCATGTAGGACATTAAGCTGGAGAAGGAAATAGTAAACTCCAAGTTCGCCACCCTGTTCGGTTGTACTTTACCTTGTGTTGACACCTTCCGGGGTCGCGGTCGCGTACATGCGCACGACCACTTTATATGCAGCATCAATGACCCCTCTTTGCACCAGAATAGGCTCTGTTCAGTGGTATCACATTAGCACGATGTAACGAGTCGCCGTAGAACATCACACACGGACGCCATCTAGGACTGGAACTACACTCAATTCGACCATTCGCTGCCAACCGCGATTGACGTTTACAAACCCGGCATCGATGCCCTAGGGAGCATGAGGACGAGGTCAAGCAAGTGAGATCTGGACGCAGTCCATCACGAGACGCGACGGCGTCGGCCTGGGGCCAGGCGTCGAAGGGAGGAGGTTGAGCTCGTCGTCGTCGGGGGTGGCATCTTTCACGTTCACGGGTCTCCTGCGTGTTGCGCGTCTTGGAGTCGCGTCGTCTGGCGGCGCTTTGCGTTTGGGAGGCATCTCGTCGGAGTCGTACCCACGTTGTTGTCGACCACCAAGAAGTATTAATGGGCTTTACGGGGTTGGCGAGGTGGATAAACCCACCCACGTCGGGTCTGGAGCTCATCGCGGAAAACATTCAACGAAATCACCATGGTCAGCGAAGAGGACGCTGGACGCTCGGCGTTCGCTCATATAGGTCTACCATCGGCACGATACCGGGCATCTCCATCTCTGCCGAGAGGTCGATGTGCACACTGACGATGAACGACCACGTCTTTGTGCTCCTCGAGGACCCCGCTGCGCCATCCCGGGTGGACGTCGTAGCAACGCTCCAGGCCCAGGGTGGCGACGTCCGCACGATGACGCATCCGCCCCACTATCGTACCACCTTTCTGACTCTCAAGCCACCCGGCGCACTGGAGTAGCTGCTCAGCCAACTCAAAGCGCGCTGGGTTCCCGTCAGACAGGGCAACACCAGTTCCACCACGCAGCGTGGACAGACGTCCGCCCAGCAGCTGACGGTCGAAGGGCACGTCTTTGCGATCGGCAACGACCGGCTTGTTCGCGTGGGCAACGTCATTCTCGCTGGTGGTGCGGTAAAGGAGATCTGGTCACCACGACCAGTACTAGGACGGCAAGGAGATCGTCGAGAAGAAAAAGACAGATAAACACACTTACCTATTGGGCTACACGAACACGAGCTTCCCCGTGCGACCATCTTTAACGACGGGGACGTCAACGTTGCTCCGGTCAAGCAGCTCCGAGAGCAGTAACGAAACCCACTCTCAGTGAATATTCGGACAGTTCTGATGCGAAGACCCTCTGAGCGACCATGTCATGGTCGTGTACAAGCAATCCTAAACGTAGCCTCTCGACGGAGATCATGCTTGTCTGCAGGCTATCATGACAAATGATTATGTGGAGCGACGGTGGCTTGATAAGCATGAAGTTTGCTTTGTCGTGATTGAGAGAACTGGATCCTGGCGACAACCCGTGCGGGCTCGGGGGCAGAAAAGGCGTTCCTGGAGCTCGTCCCTTCGCCGTAGGTGAGGATGGCCCGATCTATGCCATTGCTAGCGACGACGTTGTGATACGTGTCACGAACGACCTTGCTGGGCAGATTGACATGGTCGTACATGGTGGAGAGAAGTGACACTCCTCGAGTTTGGTCGCAGCACAAGCGACAACAACCTGCGTCGGACACTCGGATGCTTCCGAAAGCTCATAGCGTCGTGCTGGCATGTCTTTTTTTCGAGGACGCCTAGGTTTTGATCTGTCGTTCTCATGACACTCACAGGGACAAAACATCCACCTACTCCTGCCAAGCTTGCGATCTCACAATTCTCTCAAAGACAGGTACAGCCTCATCGCCATTTCTGGCCCAGTCGCTTCTGGGAGCTTACAAAGGGTATTCAGGTCGTTGACGGTCTAGCGGGAATTGATGTGAGCGCTCTTAATGATTTTTTCATTCGCCGTTACATCGACTCAAAACAGCTATTTCCGGGCTGCTCGTTCGTCCGTCGAACGTCATCTCTGTTCCATTCTACATCGCCCGATGCTCACATCTTTTCCCTCTCCAATAGACTCTGCGGCACCCACTTCCTACTCCGCCACCTTTTCGCCTAGTATGCGTTTTACTCGCTCGATTATACGATCGGTGGCGGCTCATGATCGCGCTTTGCAGACTTTGAGGTGGCAATCGCATCCGACGATCGAGAACGATGGATACAGTGAGGCTCTTGTTCTCGATCATCTCATGCCCTTTTCTGACAGGATCTCAAGGGCCCGAGATGAAAAAAATGCGACCGCTTGAGATGGATGACTCTGGGCTGTGTTTCCTTCATGTATGTCGTCCTTGATAAAGCTCCTGTTCGATGTAGGCAAGAAAGACAGGGTTCCGGGCGGTGCGAGGGCGCAGAGGGAAAGGTGGCTGGCAATGTCCCCCGGTGCGATGAGCCGGATGATGTGAGTTTATGTGCGCAGATGGACGAAAGACGAACCTTGCCGACCCGGTCGCCGCACTAGGTGGAAGGCACTGCAAAAGTAGAGCGCGGTCACCTTTCATAGTTGCCTTGTCCGAAATGGAGGAGAGTTATGCCAAAATCATGCTTGGATTGAACCGACTCGCGTTGGAGCTTATCTTCTTGGGATCTCGGTGGTATCAGGCTTGGTGTGCTCTAGCAGTGCGCACGTACGAGGTAGTGTGTGATGCTTTGCGAGCTGAGGTGAATCATCATGATTTATACCCTCGACAGCCACGCGGGGTAAACCCAGCGAGTGTCGCATGTTCAGCCCGTTCTCGGCGTGCTTGGACAGCGTGCATGCGAATAAGAGTGCGTAGTGTCTGTCTATTGCGCGTCGGTCATCGGCTAAACACGTACCCGAGATACTTAGACGTCCCACTTGCCCATTCGCCGTACAATTATGCAATTAAGTCGAGGCATTCAGAGGCGTCGAGCCTGGGGTACATGTGTGTGACATCATCGTCACGGCGTGACTATAGTGATATTACTAGTCAACGTCAAAAAATCAGAGATTTTTTATTGCAAGCGATCTTGAATATTTAGCTTTCTTCACCTCTTGAGTGGGACTAGTAGATGGTATGTAATGGGCAGGTCAGAACAAAGTATATTGATGAGCTGGAATTTACGAGCTTCTACCCACCTTTGGACCTAACCTGTATTACTCCGCTCAACGATGCTCCTCTCTTTGTCTCGGTGCAAATTGTACGCATTGGCGGCCATTCCGACTCCGTGGATTCCCACCCTGGAAGATGGGTGCATAGCCGTGGGGGAGTTGGTTGGCGGTTTGCTGGTGCCAGTATGGTGGATATAATCATTCCACATCAACGTCGGTGCACGCCCTGGGAAGACACAGAAGCAAGATATTGATGGATTTAGCACCGTATAGTCCAAAGATGTGTATGTTAGATAGCAACTCACTTTGGTCAAGCATAGGGGCTGAAAGCTTGCAGGTTGGTGGAATGTTATCCCTCTGCCCGACCTGGCTGATAATTCACATTCAGGGAGAACGCACACAGACATGTTGGATGCATAGCTGGTGGTATGGTCGAACAGCTATTATGAAGGGTTCCACTCAGATTGACATATGATACTCACTTGTCATTTGAACCCGCCCTTTTCCAACCTTCCTTGTGGACGCCTCCGGTGTATCGATCAGTAGTAACTGAATGAAATGGACCTGAGGAGGTAATAAGAGAGAATCTGAATCTCGGTGTGTATCCAACAGTGGTCACAATTACAATTGTTGAAATTACAGTAGCTGCATCATCAATGTCAAACCCTGCCATAGAAATTGAGAACGGTGACTGGGTGAAGACAGGCTTGCATTTCTGACCGTGGAAACTTTTATACATAGCAAGTCGCATCGTGTTTGGCAGCTCAGTGAGGCATCTCCCATCGTCCCATCATCTAAGCAATCACCAGTGTTCATCATCTACCTCTCAGCTTATAGCATCTCGGTTTTGTAATGACTGGCTTCAAGGAGAAAATCAGAAATCTTCGATCTCGTATCTCCAGAAGTGTCTCTCCAGCACCTTCCCACAACTCCGACACCCCCGGCGCTCAACCAAGCACCATCTCTCGCTTCTGTGGCTTAGGCCACCGTGCTCAGGAAACCACCGACGTCTTACACACCCTCGATGTCGCTGATAGGCTCGCTAGTCATGCGCCTGCCCAGAAGTCTGACTCTACCCAACCTCGCGCAGTTGCCAATGACATGAGTGCCCAGCCCGCTCAATCTCAGGATACCACTGGTCCCACCCCCTTGACCGTCGCTAGTCGTGCGCCTGCCCAGGAGTCCGACTCTACCCAGCCTCACGTAGTTGCCTATGACTAGGGCTGCCAAAGTTCGGTTCTGAACCCAAGGTTCGAACCTGAACCTGTGAACTGAACCTTAGGTTCAGGTTCAGTTCAGGTTCAGGTTCAGGCCTTTGCTACCAGGTTCAGGTTCAGGTTCGGGCCTTGGGCAAAATTTAAGAACCAGTTCAAACCAGTTCAAACCTACCTGAACCTGAAGATTTTGGTCATTCAAATTTTCTTTTATGGCATTCAAATTTTCTTCTATGACATTCAAATTATGGTATCATGTTGTATTGCCCCACTTCTGGCTAGTAACCAACTCAATCAATAGCCATGCCACATGTTGGCTAAGCCATTAGAAGCTATACCAAAAGTTTATTATGACCTGGCTTGCCCTTGCCAATTGTGACTCCATGGGTGGAATTTAGTATTAAAAGGTCTAGTGCAGTCTAGTTGGGCCAGACCACTAAAATCTGGTTACAAGTGGCCTTATGCAGTTATATGACTGGTTATGACTAGGTCTTTTTAAAAATACAAAAAAGTAAATGTGGTACTTCAGGACTACATTTGGATGCTTTGCAATATAGATAAGACATGTAGCATAGATCAATAGCATTTCATCCATCTCTTGTTCACAAGAATCAGTAAGGATCTGATGGAGATATGAGTAATCTAAGATTATTTGTTATATTGATTGATGCATATTTGATTAATTTACAGTTAACTTATATGAATGTTTCATGACTTCTTCTAGTGGCATAAGATGTACTAGATGTGTAGGGCTATCTAGTCACCAAGAAAGCGAAACATCCGAGTCAAAAGCAACTAAGATATAAATATTTTAAGGAAAAACCACATTTCAAGCATATTTGGGTAAAATAAAATAAACAACATCAAGAAAAATCAGGAAAATTTGGACAAAGTAGTAGTGGGTAGGAGGCAGACAGGGGTTACAGTCAGTTATGCCTGTAACTAGTTATAACTAATTTTCATGCATAGCTATATACTCAAAGTCATTTGGTGTTGACTTAGCTTTGTCAACTGAGTTACATTTGATAAAGTGGATTGACATGACTGATATATCCAACAGCTATGGCAGACCCCTAACAATATGATCAACACCCAGTTAGGCTGGTTGACTGCTTGAAATACCCACCTATATAGTATATGACACAAGCACAGGATGACAAGTACACAGATATAGGAATAAATATTGACAAGGAAGTATGGGAATCCACAAACCTACAACAACACTAACATCCTTACTTTATTTTTCTTTTATCCAACAACATCTATTATACATACCCATATACTCTACTGGTTTGGGGTTCGAACTGGTTCTGAACCTGAACTGAACCTGGTAGAACTGGTTCAGCAGGTTCAGTTCAGGTTCAGGTTCAGGTTCAGCCCAGCAATAGTAGGTTCAGGTTCAGGTTCGGCTTGAGAGGCCCCTGAACTGAACTGAACTGAACTTTGGCAGCCCTACCCAGAGATTCATGATTATGAGGGAAAGAAGGTGTTTATATATACTGAGACATCAAAGGGATACTGTACTGATCTTATTGATGTATTGCTAGGTTGATCAAACAATTGTGGGGACAACAGAGGTGAGGTGTTGCATGCATAAAGTGAGGTCATGGTTACACATGTTATCTATTGCATGGATTGCATGACATCAACCATGAGATGGTTTTCAAAAGCAACCCAAAGTTTGTTTTTCATGACTCTCCTGGGTTTGAGGCTGGAGGTGAAGAAGTCCAAAACATGAAGGATTTTCTTGCAAAGCATTCTGCCACTAACAAGCTGAATGAGCAGATCCATGCTATATGGTGAGGATTAATATTTATGATTTGAGTTTGTACTCATGGATGCACATACATAGGTATTGCATACCTATGGATCAACTGCATCGTGCTATCACAGTTGCAGAGGAAAAGTTCTTTGGTGAATGTGACACTGAAAATGGTAAGAATATCATGTTGGGGGTTTACATGTTCATGTTGATGATATGGTTGATAGTTTCAGTGGTGGTGCTATTCACCAAATTTGATGCCCTTCTAGCACAGGCATTTCAAAATGAATACATATTTTTGCCTAAAGATGAAAGGCAGAAAAGACTACAGGCTGGTGCCCAAGAAATGTTTCAGAAGAGAAACATTTGGGATGATCTATGCAAGATGGCATTTCCACCCAAGACATCAGTACAACTACAGGGTGACTATGCATGTCCTATTACTTCTATACCTATACTACTAAGCATGTTTCAGATATGGATACAAGTGAAACAGGGTGCAATACATTATTAGAAACAACAGCAGCTGCATTAGGCACTGAATTATTGCAGAAGCTGTTGGTATCAGCACAAGAAAAAAATATTATGCTTTGCATCAAATATGCCATCAAATGGTAAAGACAAACATAATAATACAATATACTTATAAAGCAATCCATCTAGGGCTTTGGAAAGCTATGTTCATTTCAGGATTACTAAAAAAGAAGAATGCAACATAATGGAAGCAATTGCCAGCTGGTTTCCACACACAAAGGTATTACTATATAGTGAAATCCACACATGTAGATGGGGAATTGAATATTTTGCTCAGGTAAGATGTTTGGATGATTGAAATGAAACATTTTTTGATAAATACCATATTTGGTATAGGAGGTAAGTGGTTTGATGTGCATCAGAAATGAGGATTTACCCTATGACCCTTTTTTGTTTGCACTTCAATTAGCAAGTAAGTGGTTGATGTATATCAGAATTTATCTCATGACTCTTTCCTGCTGCTCTTCTGTTCATAGCAAGTAAGTGGTCCAATGTGTATCAGAAATGAGAATTACATATCTCATGGACCTATTTCTGCTGCTCTTCTGCTCACAGCAAGTAAGTGGTCTGATGTACATCAGATATAGGTTTTATCTCATAGCCCTTTTTCTGTTGCTCTTTCATGTGTAGCAAGTAAGTGGTCTGATATACATTAGAAGTTGGAATTTATCTCATGGGTCCTTTTCTGTCCCTCTTCTGTTAATAGTATGTAAGTGGTCTGCTATATGTATATCAGCAGTGAGGATTTACCTCATGGCCCCCTTTCTGCTGCTCTTCCATTCATAGTTTGTGAGTGGTCTGATGTGTATCAGAAATCAGGACTTGTCTCATAGTCATTTTTCTCCTGTTTTTCTATTCATAGGATGTAAGTGGTCTGATGTACATTGGAAATGTGAATTTATCTCTTGAGGCTTTTCTGCTACTCTCCAATTCATAGGAAGTAAGTGGTCTGATATGCATTAGAAATGAGCATTTATCTCATACCCCTTATTCTGCTGCTCTTGCATTTATAGGAAGTAAGTGGTCTGATGTGCATTAGAAATGAGAATTTATCTCATGGCCCTTTTTTGTCACTCTTTATGTATAGGAAGTAAGTGGTCTGATATACATTGGAAGTTGGAATTTATCTCATGGATCCTTTTCTACCCCTCTTCCATTAATAGCATGTAAGTGGTCTGATATATCTCAGCAGCAAGGATTTATCTCATGTCATTTTGTCTGCTGCTCTTCCATGCATAGATGGTAAGCAGTCTAATGTACAATAAAAATGAAAAAAAAATTTTCATGGCCCATTTCTTGCTACTTTTCCATTCATAGGGAGTAAGTGGTCCAATGCATATGTATTAGAAAAGAAAATTGATCTCATGGCTTGTTTTTGCTGTTTTTCTGTTCATAGTTTGTAAGTGGTCTGATGTACATTGAAAATGAGGACTATTACATAACCCTTTTTCTGCTGCTCCTCCATAGTATGTAAGTGATATAATGTACACCACAAATGGGGATTTGTCTCATGGTCTTTTTTCTGCTGCTCTTTCATTCATAGGCAGTAAGTGATCTGATTTGCAGCTGAAATGAGGATTTATCACAAAGCTTGTCTGCTCCTGCTCTTTCATTCATAGTCAGTAAGTGGTCTGGTATGCATCAGAAATGAGGATTTATCTCATGGCCCCTCTTCTGCTGCACTTTCATTCATAGTATGTAAGTAACCTAATATGTACAAAAAATAGGGATTTATCTGATGGCTTTTCTTCTGCTGTTTTTTCATTCATAGTATGTAAGTGACCTGATGTGCATAATAAATGAGGATTTATCTTATGGCTTTTCTTCTGTTGCTCTTTCTTGTGTAGAAAGCAAGTGGTTTGATATACATCAAAAACAAGGATTTATCTCATGACCATTGTTCTGCTGCTCTTCCATTCATAGCCAGTATGTGGTCTGTCATTTATTAGAAATGAAGGTTCATCTCATGGCCCTTTTTTGCTATGTTTCTCTTTATAGCATGTAAGTGGTCTGATGTACATCAGAAATAGGGATTTATATCATGGCCCTTTTTCTGCTGTTCTTTCATTCATAGTTTGTAGGTGGTCTGGAGTACATCAGAAGCAAGAATTTATCTCATAGCTTTTTTTTCTGCTGCTTTTCCATGTGTAGGAAGTAAGTGGTTTCATGTATTTCAAAAATGGGATTTGTTTCATGGCCCTTCTTTTGCTGCTTCTCCTTTCATAGCCAGTAGGTGGTTTGACATTCATCAGAAACAGGGATTTATCTTATTATCCTTTTTCTGTTGCCTTTTCATTCATAGTCAGTAAGTGGTCTGATGTGCATCAGATATGTGGATTTATTTTGTGGCTCTTTTTCTGTTGTTTTTCCATTCATAGCCAGTAAGTGGTTTGATGTCCATTAGAAATACTGTTAGGATTTATCTCATGGCTTTTTTTTGCTGATCTTTCATTCATAGTATGTAAGTTGTCTGGTGGGCATCAGAAATGAGGATTTATCTCATGGCCCTTTTTTTGCTGCTCTTGCATTCACAGAAAGTCAGTGGTTTGATGTGCATAAGAAATGAGGAGTTATAACATCTCATTATCTGTTGCCCTTTCATGCACAGGATGTAAGTGGTCTGAATGCATCAGATATGAGGATTCATTTTATGGCCCCTTTGCTACCCATCTTCCATTAATAGCATGTAAGTGGTCTGATATATATCAGAAAAGAGAACTTATCTCATGGCCTTTTTTTCTTCATTTTTTTTATCCACAGTATGTAAGTGTCTAATGTACATCAAAAAAGAGTATTTTTTTCATGGCCCTTTTTCTGCTTCTCTTCCATTCATAGGAAGTAAGTGGCCTGATGTGCATCAGATATGAGGATTTATTCCATGGCCCTTCTCCTGTTGTTTTTCCACTCATAGGCAGTAAGTGATTTGATGTGCATCAGAAATGAGGATTTATCTCATGGCCCCTTCTCTGCTTCTCTTCTATTTATAGCTTGTAAGTGGTTTGATGTATATTGAGATGAGCATTAATCTAATGACTTTTATTCTGGTGTTCCTCCATTTATAGGGTGTAAGTGGTTTGATGTTCATCAGAAGTGAGCATCCATCTCATGAACTTTTTTTTATTCCTCCTGCATTCACAGCAAGTTAGTCATTTGATGTTCTTCAGAAATGAGGATTTCTCTCATGGCCCTTTTTTGCTGTCCTGCTGTTCATAGCCAGTTAGTGATTTTTCTATGCATAGCTAGTAAGTGCTTTATGATCAGAAATGAATGTTAATCTTACTACTTTAATTGCAGCAAATGTGTGATGTGGACTATGATCTTGTTTATTTATGACTAACGATTATATTTTTTCATCTCTACTGTGTTGCTTAGCTGGTAAGCTGTACTTTGATTCTGTGATACTGTTGATACATTTTTCACAACATTTAGGATGTAAGCAAACATTTTGACACAAATATGTGTATTTCTAATATTTGCACATTATTTTCATTTAGAGAGTATGTCTTTCTCTTCATTTTGTTTCACATACACAACCTATCCTTTGTGCTAGACAGTCAGTTTTCTCTCTTTACTCATAAGTTTTGATAGCTAATGTTATTTAGATCCTGCAAATTGAGCATTCACAGCAAGTTGGTATCTAAAATGTAATTAGTCATGTATTCTTGTTAAAGCCCATTATTCCATAGATTTCATCATCTAGCATGCCAAACTCTTTTGTGGTATATTTAATTATATGGTGGTCCATTTATTGGCTGAGTGAACAATTCTCAGGTTATACCAAAGAGGCAGGCATGGAAAAATATCCTTCAACAAGGGATGGGTATGTTATTCAACTTATGTTTAACAATATATATATTGTTTTAGGCCTTTTGCTTGTTCTTCACCACTCCTTTTTTCTGGCTCAAAACAAGCTTCCTGAACCATTCAAGGTGGCTGCAGAAAAATACCATACATCTGGTACATCTGCTCAAGCAGCCATTGAACTTGAAAGCTTGTATGATCACTTTCTTGCTATAGACCATGAGGCAAGGAGAAAGCTTATCATGGATGTGGTCATGCACAATTTAATCTGTGTGTGGTCAAATAGATTAATATTTCAATGCTGAGTTAGTTTTGCAGCCTACTAGGAGCCTGTTTACTTTACCTACAGTGACAGTGCTTTTGTTTTTTTGTATTTAATGACACAGGGGGCATAATGCTAAATTAGACTGTGCAACATGCTGGTAAAAGCTGGTAGTTAATACAAATTGAACCAATCTAAAAACAATGTACAACATTGTGATGTTAGCTTTTATATTTGACAACTGTAGTTGCTATGGCACAGGCATGGTAAGACCAGCCTGGGTCATCTGTTCAAAAAGGGAAGTAATACAGTTAATATCTTCCACAGCTGTGCATGTGTGAATACTAGATTGTGTCACCTGTGAGAGTAAATAGAATTGGCCAGAAAGGCTATGAGAGGCAAAAAGTGCAGAAAGGCAGTTCCAAAGTCCCATAGCAAGAGAGTCATGTGTTGTTGTACTGGAAGGAAATGTGGTGAATGAGATTGTCACCTAATGTCTGGGAGATTATCCTGACAATCCTCTTATTGATTGCTTCCCATTTGGCTTGATTGTTGTTAGTCATGCCAGTATAGGTAATGGTGCCATCAATCAAATTCCATACAGAAAGAGATTGGAGGATCCATTGAATACAAGTAGATTACATGATGTAGTTGGAATGGCCTTTGAGGGTTTGGATTCAGGTAAGTAAGGTATTGTCCACCTTGAAGCCTTTAGAGATAGTGATTGCTCAGGTTGCCATATTGGTGCTTTAAAGGAAATGATGAACATCTATAAATGGTTCATCAAATGGATGTTCATAAAGGTAGCCAATGAATCAAAAGATAATAGCACTGTGAACTCCTTTTGGAATCTTAGGACTTTGCATTCCTAGATCACCTAGTGTTCCAATCCATAGAAGATCCAATTTATTCCTTTGTAGCTTTCTGTCATAGGCAGCAGCTTTGACCTTTCAATCCCAGTATAGTTTTCTTTCATACATTGTAAAGGTTCATCCTCACCTCCTTTTGGTGTGTATCAAGAGGGTAAAGGGTTTGAAGAGTGTCACTTGAAAGATGTAAACCAGAGATATTTGCAGTAGTGGGGATTTTGGACAATAGGATAGACAAGAGTTCTTTCAAAGCATAAGTCTCATTCCATATGAGTATGATATTGGCAGGGAAACTCTGTCAAAAATTGTACAAGTCAAAATGCCAGTCCAAGTATGAAAGGTAATAGCTTGTTATGTTACAATTGTGTATGATCCTTGACATAGGTATCTAATGGCCAAGTAGGAGGAACAGGAGTAAAAGGGAAGTAATTGAATATTCTATTGTTTTTATGCAAGGTGGTGAGATTTTTATTTGTGCTTACCCTCTTCTGCAGCCTTTCTCTTGAAGTGCTGGTATTGCCCTGCAAGTGTGTCATAAACAACACACTTACTGTCAGGTCCATCAGCTGACAAGACTGCCCTTTGTAGGATGCAAACTTTTCTACACAAGGGTGAGCCAGCCTTGAGCATATAGAGCTTCCATCATGCCTCCATGTCTGTCACTCAGTCCCAAACCTGAATGTCCATTCTCTTCCATTGGTGATAACAAATGTCTCCACTTCTAAACTCAATGTACCATGCCCAGACATATTCTTTGTGATGCTGATTTGGATACATCAATTTGACAAGAACAAAGTTTTCATAAGATCTCAGCAGAAAAATGTCACCAGAAATTTTGAAAATCTTGATTGCATACCATGTAGTTCTTTGATTTCTCATATGTCTCAGATGGGAAAGCCCAGCTGGCAGCTTTGTAGATCAAGCTGATGGTCTCATCAAGATGAAAGAGGTCATTGATGGGGAGATGAAATCTAGATTCAATTTGAGGAATCTGATGAGGAAGAACTACTCAGGGAGATGATGAAATCAGTTTGGTAACCATCTGGTGAGGTATCCTGAGATTTTTGTATCATCCCTGGTAAAGAGAGTACCACAGTTCCATGGGCAAGTCAACCAACTGGTGGGGTACTATCTTGATGTGGCAAACATCATGTTGCTGTGTCAAGAGGGGTGAAGTGGTTGGGTATGATAAAAGATTATATTCCAATAGATGGGAATAACTGAGGTTGGAAGGATTGGGTCTGTTATGTTCCCTGTCAATGGAGTGATGAAGCTGTAAAGGACCCTCCAATCTATGGCTCTGAAGTTGTTGTCTTCAGCAATCAGTGTCCCATAAGTGTTCAGGATTAACCTCTGTACCATCCATGTTCTCAAAGTGGATACTACAATACTGTCATTCTCTATTGTTTGACATAGGCAACAGAGTAGCTCCTCCTAATGGTGTACAGGGCCTTGTCCTTGTGGGAGTAGTGTAGCCAGAGCCAAAGTGGCTGCCAGATGTAGTGGTAGGCAAGCCATGTCTCATCTCAGTCCTCCATTGTTTCATGGTTGGGCTTGGTGATCCTGAATTGTTTGCCTTTGCAAGACAAGAGGTCAGTTGAAAAGGGTTGCTTGTTCCCAACCTGTTGGTTCCAGATGGATCTGCTGATGATCCAGTATGGTTATCTTGGGTAGTGACCTGGCAGGTGGATAGATCAGGTTGGACAAGCTAGGATCTGAGACCAAAGGGAGAGCAAGAGCAAGAAGAGATGGAGCCTGAGTTGGCTCTTGTATTGCTGGTGCTTAAAGAGATGGTTCTGTTTTGAAAAGGATTACCAGAGGCTGGCAAGGATGGTGAGGGGTGGGAGCAGCCAGTTTCAAAAGCTGAACTAACTTGGGTTGAGCAAGCAGATTGGGAGCTGTGACATGGGAGACCAAATTGTAGAGGGCCAACAGGATAGGGGAGAGGGACATTGTTCTCATCAGGTGGTGAATCTGCAGGTGAAGATTGGTTAGAGTTTCTGTGGAGATATTCTTTTGCTCACTCAAGGGCTAATGCAAGGAGTTCATGAGAACTCTGTTGAAACTCTAGATGAGATTGGCTTATGCTTTCTGATAGAGAAGATTCTCATTCTTCTGAAGAGGAACAGATGATATTGAATGATACTACTTCTTGTTTGTCAGCAGAGTCAGTGACTCTAATGTAGTCCCTCTTACTGTCATGGTGGACATCTCCTCATCCAATCCTGCCTTTATAGATAGGGCAAGGGGTTTGGAAAGGAATTCCTGGAGTGACAAATCATAAATCAACAGGTCTAGGGATAGTTTCTCTCCTAGGAGATGTTCTCACTGGTATGGGTCTCAACAGTGCTGGAGTAGCAGGCTTTGGAGGGATAAACAGTGGTGGGTTTGGCACAGGTGGACTGTACTGCAGTGGGGATGGCAAAGGTGCATGAGGAATAGGTGCTGCAAGAATAGGATTCTGTTCACTTACTGTACATTTCAATCTGTGTATGATAAGTTTAGTACATGATCAAATTGCTGTAAGGATAGATAGAACAGAGAATCAGCAACATGAATGGTGAGTGCACCATCCAAAATGTGAATAATGCATAAGCAATTGTCATTTAAGATGTAAACACCTGTTTGAAATGCTTGATATATAATCAAGAAACATTCACAGACATAATGGATAAGTGTAGTCCAGATTCTGATGTCACAGAAGACTGATAGAGGCATCATGGCTAATTAGACAAACTCTATATGATTAAATTCCAGATGTTTCTGTTGATTAAAGCTATACCAGGCAGGGCTCATAACCTTTCAGGATTGCAGGTACCCAAACAGCAAAAGGAAAACAGCACAAAGGAGAATCTCTTAGTGGAAACACTCACTAAGGTTGACAAGAGTCCTGCAATGGACTGGCAAGAAGTTCATGCACCTGCTTATAGGGTAGTTTGCTTAACCTAAGTATCAGATAGCACTAGGCTTGAGGCCAACCTTTTACATATACATGGTATGTTGTGTGTATGCATTTACTATAGTAAACAAAGTCATGTGACATTCTAGTACATTCTACAATATTCTATCATGTTCCAACCAATAGCATAAAGGTCTCTATTTCAAATATGACAGTGTTAGCTTATGAAGCATGATTGATAAGCTTCTGGAAAGTTCTACAACATTCCATGAGCTTTCATGGTGTTCTGATTTCTGGAACATTCTCTGACATTCTAGACAGAAGTCAAGTGATCATGTATCATATAATCATGTTACATTCTCAACAAGTAGAGTGATTGAGTAGTGATGGGAGGTCAATATGTATATTATTACATGTACTGAAACACCCATGCATGTGTGACACAAGTGCAAAGGAGTGCAGGCAGAAGTTTGGATGTGGGATCTGGTAGTCCATGGGCAGAGGAAGTGACATGAGATCCAATGAGCAGACCTGGGCAAAGATGATAAAGCAGAAGGTGAGGGATTGGAGTAGTGTAGGGGCAAAGATAGGAATAGGAATGTGAATGTGAATGTGGAGTGTAGTCTGCTTGATTGAGGGTCCTTACTGTATAGCAGGGAAACTCCAAGAGAACTCAACTGAGGAGTTCTCTGGTGTGACCAGAGCTGTTTAAATACTACTATAAAAGTATGTACATGTAGTGGATTAATCTACAATGTTTGGTCATAGGGCATGACTAGTGTTGCTGCAGCTCAGCTAACTGAGAGCTAGTCATGGTTCCATTCAGTTGAGTTTCAGATCTGGTCACTAACAGCATCCATGACTGATCCATTAGCTCAGTCTGATTTGGTCAGCCACTACAGCTGGCTTGTAACTGGTGCCAGGGGACAGGTTACAGGTAGTCAAGAAAACAGATGAAATCTGATTCATCATCAGCAAAGTGAAACAAGTACCCATACAACATCTAACAAGTACATAAATATGAGGCTTAGCATATTGTTCAGGTTCCAAGAGCTGGGTGTGAGAGCATGCTATGTGCACTGTTGCTACTTGCCTATGCCACCTCCTGTAGTTTCTTAGGCCCTAGACAATGTTGTGTGCTGACAAGATTTATATAGCTTGTCAACAGGTCATGTTTTGCTTGGATGATTTTTGAGGAAGGTACTGGGGCCAGATGAAGATTGATTGATGGGTAAGGTTGTGTGGGAAAGGAGCCAGGTGGGGTGGTCAAGGGTAGATTGATGCATAAGTCTGACATGACATGTGGCAAGCTCAACGGTTGAGTGCTAATCTGGGGGAATAATGAGTGTATGTAATTGTAGTCAGGCTCTTCAGTGAAGGAAAGTGTTTGTGAATAAGTGAAAATGTTGCAATCTCCTAAGGTAATCCATGACAGAGTTGCTTGGCAGGTGTCTTCCTCTTGAGCTCAAGAATGGATGAGGAGTCACAGCAACTGGCCAACCAGGGTAGTGAACCATGCAATAAATACACTAGGACATAGGCCAGTGATTCAATATCATCATGTCATCCTAATTGAGCCCCTAGGTGGCTGTTGATGGAAGAAAAGGTGGGAGTACCAGTGATATGGTGAGCACACAGAAATGGAAGGTGGCTGCTGGTCATAGGATCCCAATAATGTTTTGTGATACCAAAGTTGATGATAAAAATTGTGTGAGCATCTTCCTCAAGGCCAACCAGGACATTTTGTGGTTTGATATCACCATGGATAAAACCATGGTCATGTATATGTATATTGAAGGTGAGAGATCTGGAGAAATCAATAAAAAATGTTGGTCTAGAGTTCAAGGAAACTTACCAGCTGATTTGCAATATAAACCACAGTGCAGATATGGAGTGCTTTGTGTTTATGAATAAGTTCTTGCAATGAGGGGCATGTTACACTTGGCCCGGGTAGGGACAAGCGAAGACTTGGTAGGATCACCTGCACAAGTCAGAGGACTGAGGGACGAGGGGTTCGGCCTAGATTAACTAGCCAAAGGGGGTTACGAGGGGCTGACGTAGTCAGGGACAAGTCAAGGGGTCTTGGGGTCACGACTGGAGGCGAAGGTTTCAAGGGTTCAGGGTCAGGTAGTTAGACTACTGGAGTTCTAGGGAGTCTTGCAATAGAGACAATCAAGGGTTCCTCTTTGTCTAGGATTGAAAGTGAAGGTTGAAGGAGTAAGGGGCATGATTCCCTTAGGACTGAGAGCTGAGGCAAGACTGGTGAAGGTGAAAACCCAAGTAGGAATTGCTTAGAGATAATGTACATGGCAGCTGGGTATATATACTACTGAGGTGGCCTGAAGGCTCTGTCTAGGAGAGTCATCCTGAGTAGTGGTAGAATAGCCTTGGGGCTATGAGTTCTAAGTATAAAGCGCAGCATACTGTGATCAGATGGGCTGTCCATGATGAAGGGAAAAGTGAGAGTATAAATAGCGTGGGGTGACGCAAGTGGAAACGCATAGGAAATCTAAGAAAAGAATGATCAGGCTCGACTGACCATGTGAGAGAGTTGCAATCTAGGAGATGAAATGAGTCCATATTGTCCAGGAAGAAAAGAGAAATCAAAAGAGGAGGAGGAAAAAGAATAGGGGTCCATATGAATTGTAACAGGGCCAAGGAGGTCAAGGACTAGTCCATCAAAGTTGGCTTCTTGCCCAAACCAGTGAATGTGGGGAATACCATTGCCACCAGCAAGAGAGCTGAGGATCTTGTATTCACACTCAACAGATGAACCTTTGTCAATTGAGAGCTCAAGTTTAAGGGCATACAACTTATTGGTAAGAATATCAAAGGCCCTATAGACATGTCCAGCAAGTTTTTGCTGCTGTAGCACCACTTGGATGAGGACAAAAGTGAAATATGTACCATATGTGCTGGAACTGAGTAACTCTTTGATCCTGAATCAACTGTTGACATGAATTGGAACAAGAACTTCAGAATTGGCAGGGATTGGTTTTATGGATGGGGTGAATATTGTGGTCACCAGGGTTCAGGTTGGGTGGGGAAGTAAACAACTTTGATGATAAATTGGAGGTTTGTCAACTCTGCATTCCCAGTGTTGGTGCCAGCAATGCTGCTGTTTGAAGCTAACTCAGCATGTATCCCAGAGATCCCAACATTTACCTTGACAGCTGAGCTTCTCACACCCTAGGTATCAAGAGTGGAGTGTGGCACATGTCATCACATTTTGAGTAGGTCCAAGGAACCAGTAAAAATATCAAATGATCCCTTCCTCTCCTTATGCCAGTTTCAAGCACTGTGGAAAACTGCACCTCCTATGTGCTCACTTACCCCTCAAGTTCCCAGGTCAGTGATTCACATTCTGCCTGTTTCACTTGACTAAAGTATCCAGGGCACCCCTTCACACTTGAACTGTCCCAACTCCAGGTCCTTTGGTCTTCTAACCTCACAACATTCCCTCTTGCCATCTCTAAAAGAGTTGACAGGAACCCAACAAGGTACATTACCACAGAAGCACATCAAGCCTTCTGGGGATGAAGTAAATTACATAGCAAGAGCCACCACCACACTTTTTGTGTCACAATCTCAACCTGTATTGATCCAGAACATCAACTCAAACACTTTACATACAACCAAAAATGCCCTCTGGGTTCATGAAGTGGCCATGGACAAATATACTCATAAGCTGAAGTTCTCATCCATCCCCTTGTTATGATCCCTTTCAACTGAGTAGCTTCTGAAATATTGCATGCCCTCACAGAGAACCTTGACAAGGAAATCCAGGTGAGAATTTCATAATATTCATGGCTTGCTGACACTACCCTTTATCATCAGGAATTCTCTGGTGTGTCTTTGGATGATTACTTTGTTCTTGCCTCAGTGATTAAAGAACATTCAGCTAAGTTGATCAGAATCCCTAGGTGAGTTGCTAGGTGGCCATCTTTTACTCTAGCTCATGCAGTGTATCTCACCAGACTTGTGTTTCAGGTTGACATATATTGCATATCAGAGAATTCTTATTGTTGAGATGCCAAGTGCTGTGCACAAGGCATGTGTAGCTGACTTCCTTGTTATGCTCATTCAGTTTCAACAAGCCAGTTACCCCTGATCACTTGTTTGAGTTTATGTTACTACCAACCAAGACCTTCAAGGTCATGCAATTTCCACCATCCCTGACCTGACATTGGTCTTCTCCATCCTGAAGAATCAAATTATCCAGTGGAACCTGTTTATCTTTGAAGCCACTTTTTCACAATCCACCAGCAGTGTTTTCATGAAAGTCAAGGGACTGATCAATGCCTGCCCTGAGGTCCTCATGGTTGTGATTGTCCTTATTGATGGGGATCCATATGAGTCCCCCCAAGAAGATTCCTTTCCATGGCACACATTCAAATAGGATGCTGATCCTCTTGAAATAGAGGACTTTATTGCTAGTGCTAAACCTCAAGAAGAATACCCAGAAGCATTCACCACTTGCATCATTGTTGCTGGCCATACTTGGTGTTCCATTAAATGTGTTGACTACTACATTTGGTTGAGGAATCTGAGTAAGGACAGTATGATCATCATCAATTCAGAAGCCATCAAGCAAATGGAGTGGAGCACACACAGTGTAAGTCCAGATTCACCTCACTACTGACCATCTAATTAGTCATGTATATAGGTGCTTCCAGGAGAAGAATCAAAGATGGAGCACATAACAACTACAATCAACCATGATCTTGATTTAATCAGGACACACCTGATTTGTGTTATGATTCATGTGAACTCCTATTCTTTTTCCTCTTCTTCTTTGGACTTCACATTTCTTCCTGGACACTATGGACTTATTTCCTCCCATAGATCTCAATTTCATACCATGATTGGCTGTGTCTGACCATTCTTTTCTTAGATATTCCTATGCATTTCCCTTCATGCAGCCCTGCACTATTTATACTTACTTTTCCCTACATCACAGACAGCTTCATTGCTCACAGTACAACTGTGCATTTATACTTAGAACCATAGCCTTAAAGGCTATCCTACCACTACTTAGGATGACTCCTTTGATACTGCCTTCAGGCCACCTCAGTAATATATACCCAGCTGCCATGTACATTATCACTAAGCAATTCCTACTTGGGTTTTCACCTTCACTTGTCTTGACTCAATCCTCAGTCCCCAAGGGAATAGTGCCCCTTGCCTCCTTTGTCCTTGACCACTCCAGTACAAGTGGACCCCTTGATTGCCAATAGGGTGAACCCTTGATCTTCAATAGTCTAACTATCCAACCCTGAACCCCTCAAACCTTTGTCTCTGGCCATGACCTCAAGACTCCTTGGCTTGTCCCTGAATATGACATCTCTCATAACACTTGTCACCACCTCTTCAGCTAGTTTACCTAGGCCTGAAACCTTCATCCCTCAGTCCTTTGACTTGTGCAGGTGATCCTACCAAGTCTTCACTTGTCCCTACCTGGGCCAAGTGTAACAATTTGCTTCTGCATGGAAGCTGTCACTTGTAGTAACATGGAAGTCCATCTTGAAAGCCTCAAGAAGCTGATCACTCTACCCAGCTTTTGGGATCATTTTTGCACCACCCTCTTTGATGCAAAGCACACAACTGCTCATGATTGCTATATGCAATGGTACAAGGCCAACTTCCATGGCAAGAAGCATTCTCATTTGGATGACTGCTTTGTTCCTTCAGATGTTGATGTTGAAGCTAATGGCTCTGGACTCAAACACTTGGTCAGTGATCACCACACAGGCTGAATTGGAACAAGGGTTGAGATGATTCCATTGTTAAATCAAAGATCACAGTGGTCTACCTCCTCTCATGTCATACATCTCCATTTGCAAATTGGTCATCCATGGACCATGGTTGCCATGTAGATTTTTATGTTATTTGATGTGATGAAAGTAAATCATTTGTAATTTCTATAGCCAACCTTTCATTCAATCCATGACCCAGTGTTTGTGTTGCTAATCTCTGAGACTTTGCAATGCCTGGCAATATCTGGGATTAGGTGCATCTCTATTTGCATCATTGCTGGTCTGGGCTACTGCATCTTTCATATATTACTGGATATAACACTTGTAGTTGAATGTATTCTTAGCTGATGTCTCAATCACAACACATGAGCCACACCATTCTACAAGTAATAAAAACAGTTTGTTGATCTGGGCTCCAACCTTGGCAATGCTGCCTACAGGCATAAAGGCATGGTTACAGGCTTGTGCAAGGTAGGCTTACTGTTTGACAGAGATCACAGCCCACAACTCACCCCATCTCTAGACCATGCCTCCTTGCTGTCACACCAAACTTGCTCAGGCTGGTAGCAGACCCCACACCCCTCCTGTTCCCTCCCACCCTCCTATTGAAGAAGATTCCATGCCCCTTGGTCCTCACATTCATCACCCTCTGCAGTGATATGTTCAAGTGGATGGTGAGGAGGATGTCACCAAACTTATCAAACTCACTCAAGAACCTCAATGTGCTGGCCATACCAACCAACATCAAGACCTATCTCTACAGGACACTGAGTACATCAATATAGACAAGGGTGTGGACTGGGATTATGATGGTGATGATACTGATTATGACAGAGAATTGCTGATCCCTCAAGCAAGAGTGCCTCAAAATGCTTTGCAGGATATACTTCACACAACCACTGACTCTCTGAATGACTTGAGTGACCCACTAGCATCTACACAATCAACTGGAACCTTTGGGTGAGCAGCTGATATCTACCACTTCTTTGAGAAGCATGCAAAGAAATCAATGACATGTATCTTGTGCAGGTATGTCATATGATCCAGCAGCCACTCTGTAGGCTTACACTTCACATAGGGATCTCCAATCCTGTGAACCAACCAGTTTCCCAGTTGACCACAAGTTCATCTATAGTGACAATACCAGCAATTCTAGTTTATGTGGGCACATAGAGAAGTACCATCTACTTGAGTATCTAGATGCAGCTGAGAGACACAACTGGACAATCCTTTTGAAAAGCATCAATGCCACCTTTTCCATGGGATACACATACTGAATGGTATGTGAAGCCCTTTTGAAACTGGGCATTTCTGTTCACAAACTACCACTGCCTCCTAGGCCTGCACCAGGGGAATTGTGGCTGCAACTCCCAGATGAGAAGCTGTCATACAATGATGGATTACCAGAATACTCTATGGTAATGCTGCATCACTCTTGTGGACTTTATCATTGCTGATGACCAAGTACATACTTTCAATTACATCACCATAGTAACTACAACATTCATCTAGTCCATAAATATTATTGAGTGTCCTGAGTTCAGATCACTGTTACACTTCCTTTGACCAAACCTTCAAAACTCAGACATCCCTAAACAAACCAAAACATGTGAGTTCATACTCTAGACTTAGAAAGAGTATTTCTGGGCAATGAGGAAGGACCTTCAGGTGTGTCATTCACATATTAATTTTGATTAGTGGTACTTAAGGGGTACAATGTATTGATGCATGAGTTCAGAGAGTGCTTGGCAGGATATCATGTTCAGCTGATATCTGGTCTGATGGAGCTTGTTGGTCATTCATGGCTGTTATGGTTCATTGGCTTGGCAGGTCCCTGAAGATACTGACATTACAGCTCTGTGTGGCTCTGATAGCATTTCACTATCTACCTGAAAATCACATTGGGGAAATGATTGCAACAAAGATTTTCCACCTCCTCCATCATGCAAACATTCAAGACAAGGTATGTATGCATTTGCATTCATATAATTTTTATTCTCACAAACATACTGTCTTCCAGTTCATTCCATGCATTGCTTTTGTATGCTTTATGGGTAACATCAAATTTCTAGCAGTACCAGAATATCATGCAGGATATCCACAAAACATCAATACACAACATGTATACATATGTTCATGAATGTATACTGTATGCAGACAATCATAACATATTGTAACAGGTTTCATAAGTAAAAAATTTCATACATTTCTAGTGTACACATTGGAAGCAGTAGTGACAGAGAGCATTCTGTTAGATAAAGGCACCAGGTTCTAGCCTGGAAGACCAGCTCAGTATGGAAATGCTAATCCACTTGGCTACTCACTGATTGGATGGTGTATGATCACATCCATGATAAGCTCCCTCCTTGTCTCTCTATTTGCCACAAGATAGTGGTCATAGAGACCTTCAAGCTCTTCAGCTACCTGTCCAGGTATGCCAGATGTGTGGTATTTTTCTACAGCCACATTAAATGGGTCAGGGAGCTTGTTTTGAACCAGGAAGAAGGAATGTTGAAGGACAAGCAGGAGGCCTATGAAAATATAAACATTGCTTAAATATAAGTTCAAATAACATGCCTATTCCCTGTTGAAGGATCTCTTTCCATGCTTGTCCCTTTGGCAGAACCTAAATATATATATATATATTCAGTTAATGAATAACTATGTGATTAAATATATCACAAGAGGACTGGACATGCTGCATGATGAAATCTACCATGAATATGTATAATTAGCTTGACAATAACAAACAGCTGATTTCATCATAAATACAAACCCATTGGGAATACTCAATCTGCACCATCTGAATGATATTAGTCCAAGTCACATATGAATCAAGCAAGAACACTAACTGTCTAATGCAAAGATGAATTGTGTCTCAAATTGAATCAAGAAAAAACACATACTTCCTAAATGGAAATAAAGTGATGACATGTGAAATACAATACTGTGATTGCTTCAAAAGATTTGCTTACATCCTAAATAAAATAGAGTATAACAATAATATCTGAAAATAAAGGCATACAGCTTACCAACTAAATAATATTATAGCAGTTAGTGTAAATAAGGAAGGTCAGATGCTTGCTATTAACAAAAGAGGAGTAGTGAGATGCATACTCATTTTCAATTATAGAGCACTCACAGGCTTTGCATGATAAAATAACAATAACTTACTACCTATAAATAGAAGAGCAGTAGAAAAGGAATCATGAGAAAATGTACATTTCTGATGTACACCATACCACTGACTTCCTATGAATGGGAGAGCATCAGAAAGAGGTCATGAGAAAATACACATCTTTAATGCATATCAGACCACTTACTTCCTATGAATGGAAGAGTAGCAGAATGTAATCATCAGAAAAATGCACATCTCAAAGATAGGTTGGACCACTTACTTCCTTCAAATGGAATGGTAGCAAAAAAGAAATGAACATTTCTGATGTATATTAGACAACTTACTTCCTATGAAAAGAACAGCAGTAGAAAATGGGCAATTAGATAAATTGTCATTCCAATGTATAGTAGATTAGACTACTTACTTCCTATGAATCCAAGAGATCAGAAAATGGGCCATGAGATACATAGATCATCATTGCTGATAAACATCAGACTACTCACTTGCTATCAATGGAGGAGCAACAAAAAAGAGTCTTGAGAAGACACAAATTTCCAGTATGCATTAGACCACTTACAAACTACAAATGAAAAACCAACAGAGAATAACCATCAGAAAAATGAACATTTCTGTAGAGTGGGTCACTTGCTATCTGCAAGTGAAACAGCAGTAGGAAGGGCCTTGAAAAACTAAACATTTCTAACATGTACTAAACTGCTTACTTCCTATGAATGCCAAAATGGCAGAAATTTGATTATAAGAGATGTAGATCCTTATCACTGATATATAGTACATCAAACCACTTACTTGCTATGAATGGAGGTTGAGTAGAGAAAAGGGCATGAAAAAGATAGACATATCTGATGGATATCAGACCACTTACAGGCTATGGATGGAATGCCAGTGAAAAAGGGGCCATGAGAAAGTTGGCAATCTTTGATGGACATCAGACCACTTACAGGCTATGAATGGAATGCCAGTGAAAAAGAGGCCATGAGAAAGTTGGCAATCTTTGATAGACATCAGATCACTTACAGGCTATGAAACAAGGAGCAGCAGAAAAGAGGTCATGAGAAAAATCCAAACTTCTAGTGTACATCAGATCACTTACAGGCTATGGATGGAGGACCAACAGAAGAGTGGTTATGAGAAAGTTGGAGATCTTTGATGGACATTAGACCACTTACAGGCTATGAATGGAAGAATAGCAGAAAAAGAGCCATAAGAAAAATACAGACTTTTGGTACACATCAGACCACTTACAAGCTTTGCATAAATGGAAGGACAATAGAAAAAGGGCCATGAGAAAAATACAGAATTCTGATGCACAACAGACCACTTACTTTCTGTTCATGGAAAGGCAACAGGAAAAGGACCATGAGAAAAATGTAGACTTTTGAAACACATCAGACTACTCACAAGCTATAAATGAAAGAGCATCAGAAAGAGGACCACAAGAAAAATCTAGACTTCTGATAACATCAGACTACTTACCTCCTATGAATGGAAAAACAGCAGAAAAAGATCTATGAGAAAATGCAGACTTATGGTTCAGACCACCACTTACTCTCTATAAATAGAAGAAAAACAAAAATAGGGCCATGAGAAAAGTGCAGACTTTTGATACATGTCAGACCACTTACTCTCTATAAATAGAAAAGTGACAGAAAAAGGGCTATGAGATAAATCCTTATTCCTGTTGCACATCAGACCACTTACCTCCTATACCAAAGAGGGTATTGGATATTAATTTTTTATTTTAATTATTCACAACCTCTTACCTATGGAAAATATTTATTTTCCTGTCCACCTCTGTGAACTCCATTGTTATCATACCTCTGTGTGTGGAAACCAGCTGGCAATTGCCTCCATCACATTGTGATCTTCTTCTGTAGTAATTCTAAATTCAACATATCTTTCCAAAGCACTGGACCCATTGCTTTATAAGTATATTGTATTGTGATGTTTTTACTTACTATTTAATAGCATATCTGATGCAGAGCAATATGTTTTTTTCTTGTGCTGACACCAATAACATCTGCAATGATTCAGTGTCCAATACAGCTGCTGTTTTTTCCAATAATGTATGGTATCCCATATCACTTGTATCCATATCTGAAACATGCTTAGTGATATAAATGTAGAAGTAGTAATAGGGCATGTATAGTCACCCTGTAGTTGTACTGATGTCTTAGGTGGAAATGCCATCTTACATAGATTACCCCAAATATTTCTCTTCTGAAATATCTCTTGGGCACCAGCCTGCAGTCTTTTTTGCCTCTCATCTTCAGGCAAAAGTGTGTATTCATTTTGAAATGCCAGTGCTAGAAGGGCATCAAATTTGGTGAATAACACCACCACTGGAACTATCAACCAAGCCATCAACACAAATATGTAACCTCCAAAATGATATTCTTACCATTTTTGGTGTCACATTCACCAAAGAACCTTTCCTCTGCAACTGTGATGGCACAATGCAGTTGATCCATAGGAATGCAATACCTACATTTCATAAATGCAAGTCCAGATCATAAATATTTATCTTCACCATATAGCATGAATCTGCTCTTTCAACTTATTAGTGGCAGAATGCCTTGCAAGAAAATTCTTCATTTTTTGGACTTCCTCTTCACCTCCAGTCTCAAACCCAGCAAAATCATGAAAAACAAGCTTTGGGTTGCTTTTGAAAACCATCTCATGGTTGATATCATGCAATCCATGCTATAGATAACATGTGTAACCATGACTTCATTATATATGTATATGCAGCACCTCACCCCTATTGTCCCTGAAATTGTCTGATCAACCTGACAATACATCAATCATGTCAGTATGCCTTCAATGTGTCTTAATGGACATTAGCACCTTCTTTCCCCTGTAGTCATAGATCTCTGGGTGTTCTGTGGAGTTGCAAATCTTTTGAAGGATAGTTTTTTTCCCAGCATTTTCCCTTCCAACAATTAGGATTCTAAACTGACCAAATTTCTCTGTGAGCTCTTTGTCAGTGTCTTGCATGATATGAGAAACATCAGTATCCCTTCTTGGCTCTTTCATGACAATTAGGTTTGAGTATGAAAAATACAACATGCATACCTAGCACACCAACATCAGAACCAGTGGAGTGAGATTGAATAGCAAGATCTTCAATATCATCAACAGATAGGTTACCAGCAATAATACCAGGTTGCATGTGTTCAAATTCCTGTAGACCAGCAGATTTCTGAGATGTAGACTCTTTAACAAACTGAAAATAATCTTTGAGTCACCTGTGAATTTAGGACAGGTGACTTTACTCACAGTGCCTATGGTAGGTAAACTGGCTGTTTCCTGAGCATGGTTGGGCTGTGAGCTCAAATCACCAGGAATGATCCTGAGTTGGGTGGTGGGCACATCAGAAGATGGGGAGCTCTCTGGAGACATATTCATAGACAGACTATTTAAATCACCAGCAGCCACACTAGGTTGTGCCTCTTGTGTATGATGGGATGCATAGGTAGGTAGAGGGTTAACAGCGGTCGAGAAAGCGATGTCGTTGAGATCGTGGAATTGACTGGGCTTGGCATTCGTAAGTATACAAGGTTGCAGGGAATCAGACTCTTGGGCAGGTTGTATACGACTGGCAACTCTATCGACGACCTCCAGAGTGGGTGGAATGATACCCTTAACACGACTCGGCTGTGAGTCCAAGTCAATAACCAGCTGAGCAGTGGGGACGTCGGGGCTGTGCGGTGTAGTGTGGTGGGAATGGGACCCCTGGGCAGGCGCCAGACGAGTAGCAGCATCTGTGGAATCGCGGGATCCAGCAGCCTGGGTGCTAGTGTGTGTAAAGTCGGACTCCTGGGCAGGTCCAAGACTAGTGAACGTATCGGCGACATCAAGAGTGTGTAAGACGCCAGTGGTATCCCGAGCACCTCTACGCCGCGAGCCAAAGAAACGAGAGATGATGCCCGGTTGAGCTGTGGGGGTGTCAGAGCTCGTGTGGGAAGGCACGGGAGAGTTGCTTCTGGAGATGCGGGATCTGATCCCCTCCTTGAGACCTTTCATTGCAAGACCGAGTCACTACCGGCTGAGGGTGAGTAGAGGTGATTGCTTGGACGATGGGACGATAGTATCGAGATTCTTGATCACGGTGAGTCGAACACGATGCAACTCGCTGTTGCAATTTCCACGGTCACCAATCATCTCACGAGGTCTGCTTTTACGTATACGACGGGGTTTGATATTAGTAGTGATGTGACTACTTTCGACAGTTACAGTTGCGACTGCTGCTGCACATACGCCAAGATTCAAGTTCTCTCTTACTTTTCTGCCTGAGCCCGGTCCCTTTCTTCATTCAATTTGACATTGGTATCGACCAACACATCGGAGTTCGGGTGTGTCAACGAGGGCGGTTAGAGGGGGGCAGATCCAAACAATACGTGTACCGTGAGTCCACATGTCAACCTGAGTAGAACCCTTTATGGCCGCACCAGCCCCTAGACATCAAACGTGTCTGTGCGCGTTTTCGATATTATCCATCGGGTCGGGCAGAGGCTTTGATGGATGATATCTCGTCGACAGGCTGCTAATGAAGACCTTCGATGGTCGACTGGAGTTCCTATCTAAAATACAGGTCTTCAAGAGATCCAACGCGATTCTGCTGTCCTTGAGACGGTTTACAGCAGTCGAGATGGCGACTAGGTCCTCTGCGTATGCGCACTGTGCCATCAGCCTTGATACTTTCTCACCCACTGGGCCATCGGGTCCCGTTTCCCATATTCGGGCTCGCCCGGATTTGAACTTGTGGTGCTCACTCAACGACGGACATTTCTTTCATTTCATAGTAGTTGCTACCCGGGGCCTAACTACTTTGCATATTGGATTGGGGTAACTTTGACCCTCGCCGCTCAAGGTTACGTCACAACACATTGTTGCCGCATCGGAACATCCCTCTGCCATGAAAGGTTTCAAGCACCATCCCGTCCCCGTCGCCTCCGGATGCGTACGCAGTTCCCAAGGCAGGCAAGCACTAAGTGCGTATTTACATCCCACGGCTGCAGCTACAGTGTGGCCACGATCGCGATGTGATCCGGAATTGGCGCAAACCAGGGAGCCGGAGTACGGACGGGAGGGGGGCGGGCATCTGGGCGGAAGAGAGAGGGTGATAGGAACATATGATAGTAAATCTGCACCTTATTCCTGCGGAGGGATCCTTATCAAACAATTACAAAGACTCCTTGTCGCATTTTTTTTGTGGTCGAGCTTTTGATTTTTTCTTTGACATGTTTTTCCTCTCTTGGACACACTTTTTTGTACTCTTATCACATCTTTCATGTACGGGTGTCAGTAACACCAGTGACTTGCTAAGTATCAGTATGAGCCGTTGGGCGACTATGGAGTTTCGGCAAATGCTCGCTCAGCTATCCACAGTGCCATGCTTGCATTCATCAACGAGATTATGCGTCTGTATGCCATAAGAAATTAAACAATAAATGAGAATAGTATCCTTGCCACGTCTACGTTGTACGCTCGGCAGCGGCCATTGTAGCATCATCGCCTGGTTATTGTCATCTCAGCGAGTCGTCCTGCAGTCCTGGCCCCCTTCATGTCATACCGTTACCCACCCCCTCACCCTCACCATTGTGACGATGGTGGTATGGAGGTGAAGTATTGCATGCCCTTGCCCTCACCTTCATCATTGTGCATCGTGGGACCAGTTTTGCACACCTTTCTCTGGAGTCCTCGAAAAAAGGCATTGTATCCCCATTCATTTGGCTGGAGCAAAATCTAAGAAACCGATTGGTGTTCGGATATCTTGCAAAAGTGTCCTCAAAATATTACGTTGTCAGACTGCATTGCACTGCAGATGCTATCCCATACATCCTATGACCCTTTTTCATCCTAAAACCAAAGTTAACATCTAGCCGATCACGAACACGGTCATTACAAACCTTCCATGGGAGCTAGGACAGACAGACCTGACCAAGATCCATCTCGCGCGCCTTGCCCCACCCAGCATCACCTTTGCACCCACACCCCACCCTTCATTCCACCCACTTCCCCGCCTTCATCACCCTCTTCTTGCCTCCCGACACCCCACTCCGTCGAATCCCAAACCCATCCTCAACCGCCCGCTGCACATCTTCCAAACTCAACCTGATCATTTCCGGGAAACAGAACGCGACAAAATGTGGAGCAGGTAGAGACCAGCGTAAAACTTGAACGCGCCGGAGGATGTGAATTTTCACTAAGAGCGAGAGGCAGGTCGAATTGATGATCAAGTTCCCCGCCCGGTAGGTGGCGGTGGCGAGGGAGGTACTGATACCGCGGGCTGTTATGTGCGTGGATCAGCGGATCGAATCGGACGGAAAAGAAAGTGGAAACCTGAAAGGCACCTTCGATATCGTCCCATTACCAAGGCACATTTTCCACTCAGCTCGCATAGGACACGACAAAAATGATCATCGACACCAGCACGACCGCATGACCAGGCCTGGGAGTAGTCTTCACCTGAGACGAGAAGGTTGTCTGTGTTCGGCCGTAACCGGAAGAAGCAAAATGTAAGGCCAAACCCAAGGAGCTTGTTGATCCAGGTACACACATAGTCTGACGACCATGGGGGTGCAGAAAACACCACAACCCGTCTCCGACCCACATGTTGATCCGCCTACATTGGAGTGAACGTCATACCAACATTCAAGCCAAGAAACGAACCCGAGACTATCCACCTGGATGTGGAATAATACATAAGCATATTTGATTCACACAACTCTCACTTCAACGGCGTTGAAACTGCATCGACGATGCGATGGGTTCATGACGCAGGTTTGGTGGCCGTCGCATCATGACCGGAATCCGGATTATCGGATTCAGTCGTTCCCAAATGGTAGTCGAGTTGGCGACCTCGATGCTTGTCGAACGAACGCATGTAGGACGTTAAACCGGAGAACGAAATAGTAAACTCCAAGTTCACCACCTGGCTGTCTTGCACTCTACCTTGTTCTCGACTTCTTCTGGGTTGCGGTCGCGTACACGCGCACGACTGCTATATATGCGGCATCCATGCCCCTTTTTTGCATCAGAATAGGTCCTGTTTAGAGGGATCATATCAGCGTGATATAACGAGCCGGCGTAGAACATCAAACATACACGGGATTCAGGGCTGGAGCTGCACTAAGTCCGACCATTCGCCCCTAACCGTAGTTGGCTTTTGCAGACCCAGCATCGATAGCTTAGGGACCATGACGACGATGAGGCCAACCATCTGACCTCGAAGATGTGTCGGAGAGTGCTTAGCTATGGAGGGGATCTATACGCGAGGCCCAAACCAACCCCAATCAAGAAATGCCCTCCGGTCTGGGCGGATATGAGGTACGAACCGAAAAGAAGATTGAGTAGTATACCATACTTTACACGGTGTGAGGTATATTTTGTTTGACGCCACCTTTGATAAAGATGATATCAGCGATACCTAAAACGGGACGGCGACCCAGCCAACGTGAGATAGCGCCTGCAGCAAGAGCACCGAGGAGAGCACCCAAGGGTTGTCGCGGAAGTGATAAAATCTTGTGACCAACCGAATTCAGCATGACGCGAAACCCGGTCCCCAATGCCCCCCTCTTGGCTACTCAACAACTCACTCGGTCCGAGATCGCCTCAGATTGTGACGAGTGCACCAGAGACTTCGCGGGTGTCATAGCTTAAGAGCATGAAAGGCGTCAGTCAGAGACTTGCTGAAATCATGGGAGCATCACCTAGCAAAGAGCAAGCACTAACAGTAAACAAGAAGCCAGACAAACCATGTTTGCTCGCTTCTCGCCGTCCCCGCACCCCGAGGAAGGATTTTCATGAACCACTCTGATAATCGGCATCCTCCAACGGTGTTTTTATTGGTGCGTGCGCTTCGTGGAACAGCAGAATGGGCAGGAAGTTACAGGATTGTTGTCTTGGAAGTCCTTTCGGGGGTATGAGTCTGTCTGCTGCGAGATACGGCGAGGTTGCACCTCGACCTCTGATATTGATTACCTAACTAGCCTGTCACAGTATGTAGTAACGACAGGCTAACTAGGCACAATAGCCCTTTTCCCACTCCCTACCAATATCCCTACCAAAAGTGACCAGAGATTCCCAAAACGACAAAGAGCACGTGCACACGGTAAAGCCACTCAATGTTGCCGGTGGCAGCGCTGGCTGTGCCCTCCCGGCAGTCCCCGAGAATCGGTATTTCGGCATCCCCGCCACCTCCCGCTTCCCGCCTCCCGCCTCCCGCCTCCCGCCTCCCGCCACATCAACAGGGTCACGTGTTCAAGGTACATCAACTTTGTCACGTGTATTGATTCTAGAGTAAGCAGGGGGTTCAGAATGTCACGTGTGCTATTCAAGCGCTGTGGTGCTTGAAGGGCAAATTCCCACACTCCCACCGTCGTCGCCGCCGTCATCGTCATCGTCGTCGCCCCCGCCACTGCCCCCTCCGTCGCCGCCGTCGTCATCGTCGCCCCCGCCGCTGCCCCCTTCGTCGCCGTCGTTGTCGTTGTCGTCGTTACCCCCGCCACTGCCCCCTTCATCACCGTCGTCGTCCCCGCCGCTGCCCCTTTCCTCCACTGCCTTTGTCGTCACTGCCGTTGTCGTCGTTGTCGTCGTTGTCTGTCGAGATGGTAGCCACCACTCGAACAAAAGAAACCAAGCTGGGGCTAAGGCTTGGTAGCAGCACAGCGTAGATGCAGAGGAGATACTTCGTAGAACTACTCACGAAGTGGAATACAAGAGGGCT
>JBBPMV010000035.1:0-50213 GCA_038090495.1 Heimioporus retisporus | reverse complement strand
AGATGGGAAAAGGAGTCATGCGGTCGAGTTTACAAATGTTCTACACGTCCCTGATCTCCGAAATAATCTGCTCTCTGTCCTTCATCTCACTCGCCACTCATCCATTGTCGTCCATATCAATGCAACGAGGATGATGTTCTCTCGTGCATCTGGACCACCACTCTTCGTCGCCAACATAAATAGCCACAATGCTGCATTCTTGGATGGTGTGACTGAGGCAGCGACTGAGCATGCTTGTCCTGCGACCACGGTTCCCCTAGATTTTTCCCTCTGGCATCGCAGATTCGCCCACCACAACGTCGCCGACATTAAGAAGCTTGTTGATCGCAACATGGTGATTGGGATGGAGTTGCACTCAGCATCGTTACCTGATCCTATATGCGAACCATGTCTTGCTGGCAAGATGAGCGCGAATCCATTCCCAAGCTCTTCATCTCGCGCATCCCGCCCTCTTGAGCTTGTCCACTCGGATGTTCATCATGTGCCATATCCCACGTTCTCAGGCTATCGCTACTGGGTTACTTTCATCGACGATTACTCGCGATATCGCTTTGTTTTGCCCATTCGAGCCAAGTCCGATGTTTTCGAGGCATTCAAGCAGTTCAAAGCTTTCGCTGAGAACCAGACCGAGCGGAAGATCAAGACATTGCGCGATGATAAGGGTGGCGAGTACATGAGCAATGCCATGCTCAAGTTCACGACGGAATGCGGTATCGAGCGGCAACACACTGTTCGTGCGCGTCCGCAGCAAAATGGAGTGGCCGAGCGTGCAAACCGTGTTCTCTCAGAGCGTATTACCGCTATGCTCCAGGAGTCTGGACTGTCTATGTCATTTTGGGGTGAGGCACTGTCCTCCCTGGTTCATGTCTGGAATCGGTGTCCTACTGCTGCCTTGGATGATGCGACACCATATGAATTGTGGCATGGGGGCAAACCGGATGTGTCCCACCTTCGTGTCTGGGGATCTACTGCCTATGTGCATATACAGAAGGATAGGCGTTCCGCACTGCATCCTCACTATGAGAAGTGTATCTTCATCGGCTACCCACAGGGCTACAAGGGGTGGAAATTCTACAATCCGACCACGAGGCGCAGTATCACCTCGGAGCGTGCTGACTTCGATGAACGCATCACTGCTGTGCTGCCCTTGGCACCGCCCGCTGCTCCCCATCTTCATTGTCCCCAGCCGGCTGTACCATATGTGCCCCCAGAGCCATGTGTCTCTGATGACGCTGATTCTCTCCCTGATCCTCCCACGATTCTACATCCTGCGGGGGGCCATCCTGTCGCTCCTGTTGCTCCACCTGTCGACAAACAGGATGCAGAACCTGCGACACCAGATTTAGTCCCTCAGGCATTGCCAGACCCTGTTACACCGATCAACACACCTGAGCCATTGCCAGCTGCGCCTGAGACTCCCCCACCAGCAGCTGAACCCTTCTACTCGCCTGTTGGGATTGGTGCCCGACTTCTCGCCGAACTCGCCAGCCGCCTCGAGAATGGTGGAAACTGAGTCCTGCTCAGCTCAAAGACGATCCATATGACTCAGATGATGATGAAGAAGCGGACACAGTGCAGTGTTTCGCATCCAGTACAGCCTATCCGAGGTCATTCAGAGATGCAATGAGACGCGACGATGCTGACGAGTGGAGACAGGCTGCATTGGACGAGCTAGCTGCCCACAGAACGAATGGCACCTGGACGCTTGTAGACCGGCCCAAGGATCGCCCAGTAATTGGCTCAAAGTGGGTGTTCACCAAGAAGTTCCGCGCTGATGGCTCCTTTGAACGTTACAAGGGACGCCTAGTTGCCCAGGGCTTCTCCCAGCGTCCTGGATTCGAGTTTCTGGAGGTTTTTGCGCCCACAGTCCGCCTGCCCACTCTAAGAGTTATCCTTGCCCTCGCTGCGCTTCATGACCTCCACCTCTGGTCTGTCGACATCTCAAATGCGTACCTAAATGGTGAGATGGACTGCGATGTCTACATGGAGCAGCCGGAGGGCTTTGCTGAGGGAGATCCGAAGCAGAAAGTATGTCTGCTGAAGAAGGCACTCTATGGCACAAGGCAAGGTGGTAATCGCTGGAATCGCAAGATGCGTTCTATCCTCGAGTCCCTAGGCTTCACTCAGTCCTATTCAGACGCCTCAGTGTATGTCTTCGTGCGAGGTGATGTCCGGATCACTGGACGGTCCACCAGCGCATATGTTGTCAAGATTGGTACTGGCGTCGTCTCATGGATGTCGAAGCGCCAACCAATTGTTGCTTTATCTACCACCGAGGCTGAGTATGTTGTTGCATGCGAGGCTTGCAAGGAGATTGTCTGGATGCGCAAAATGCTACAGGAACTAGGACTCGCCATCAGTGGCCCTTCAACCCTTCATATGGACAACCAGTCGGCGATTCAGGTTGCGAAGCACCCAGAACACCATGGAAGGATGAAGCACTTGGATCTCCGGTGGTACTGGCTGAGGGACATGGTAGACAAGCATTTAATTTCTCCTTCTTTCATACCCACTTCGCAGATGCCTGCTGATTTACTTACTAAGGCTTTACCCAGGGTGAAGGTCAAGGATTTTTGTTCACTTCTTGGGCTGGGTTCATCCCAGTGATTCTCTTTCGCTTTGGCAGCGATGCACAATCAGGGGGGTGTGTTGCATGTGATTCCGCTTGCATGTGATTCTGCATGTATGTGATTGTGTTGTGCATGTGATTGTGCATGCTGTGCTTTGTCATCAGCCCCTCTTGTTTAGGAGCTCTTCTACTGTGGCGTATTGTGGCGCATTGTTTACTTCTGTTTTCCGCTTAGATTATCAGTTGGAGTTCACTGTCTTCGCTTCCTCAGTTTCTGACAGTGAACTCCAGGTGTGTAGCAGTTGATACCCCTCAATATATTAGTTTCTGACAGTGAACTCCAGCTTGTTGGAATCGTGCTAGATTGAAGAATAGGAACCTTAGGAAGAGATAAAATCTTATCTCATTGTCTATCAGCTACGGAATATTGGTATTTATGTGGTAGATCTATACAGAGCTAAGCTTCTGGGACCTCTGGAAGTGGATAATCAGATTCCACCTGGTTCTGTAATCATTGCAGAATTAGAGCTGAAAGATGCATTTGAAATGGGGAAGCAATGGAGACTGATTTTGGTGAGAAAGTCGAGTCAGAGCCACCTCAGTTGGCATTGACAAGTGCTGAGAGTGCCATCCCTGCCACTTGTCTATGACACAGGAACATTTGATGAAAGTACATGCACACTCAAAGCTGTGGTGTCTTCACTGAATGGATGTTATTGGTGGCCATGTATATAAATTTGATTGTGAGATAGTTGTTGCATGTAATTTTGGCTGCATGTGATTGTGTTGTGTATGTGATTGTACATGCCATGCTTTGTCATCAGCCTCTCTTATTTAGGAGCTATTCTACAGTCGCACTATTATGTCCAGTACCAACCACATCACCTGGAATGAAAAAATGAAGACCCTATCCCACTCCAAAGGGATCTGGAAGGTCAATGGGAAAGAGACTGCCTAGGCACTGCAGGCGCTGAGCAGACCACCTGGGACATCAAACAGGACAAAGCAGCCAGTGACTTCATACCCAGCATCATTCGTGACCAGCTTCACATCCGAGCAGATCAGGACATTCCCACCAAGGTCTGGGCTCCACTCAAGCAGGTCTTCATCCATCAGAAGGCCAGCAGCCACTGGTGGTGTTGCCTACAATGAGTGTTGCAACATGTGGAAGCGTCCTGATGAGCCCCTCCTAGCCCTGGCTGCAAGAGTCGGGGAGTCGATGCTCTGGATCAAGGACCTGGAGTGGTTCCTTTGACATCGCCGAGCTGGATGATGAGCTTACCTGCCTGGCCATCTCTGGGAACTCCTGAGGTGCTCCAGAGGTTGTTGAGAAGGCCGGAAATGCAAGTCTTCATTCCAGTGACCCTTCCAATGTTAATCAGCTGTAATCGCAGGCTGGAGTCCACTGTCAGAAACTGATATATTGAGGGGTAACAATTGGACTGCCGGAAACTAAGGAAGCAAAGACAGTGAACTCCGACTGATAATCTAAGCGGAAAACAGAAGTACACAATGCGCCACAATAGCGCCACTGTAGAAGAGCTCCTAAACAAGAGGAGCTGATGACAAAGCGCAGCATGCACAATCACATGCACAACACAATCACAACATGCGAGTGGAATCACATGCAACATCCAATCCATTCCCTCCACTCCAACTCAATGCTGACCTCAGACTCAGACACCACTTCTCATATGATGCCTCATTGCCACTGTCTTCGCTTATACCCCAAAACACGTTCCAAATGCCCATGAAGCACACCTCATCTATTCAGCTGGAGTTGAGTCAGTTGTGTTCTATCCAATGATATGGGCAAAGGAGACTTGCCCATCAAACCATACAAAACCCCCAATTGTCTATAGAAGTAAGGTGGAAATGTTAATCAGCTGTATTTTCAGTCTGGAGTCCACTGTCAGAAACTGATATATTGAGGAGTAACAACTAGGGTCCAGCCAACAGCACCACCATAATCGATGGAGCACATGAAGGCTTTCTCCTCTGGTGTTTTGGCAGTCTGACCGCACAAGAGACAGAGACCAAGATCCATCAGGGGTCTGGACAGGCTTGCATTCGGCCATATTGAAGCGCACGAGCATTTCAGTGAAGTATTAAGGCTGCGGGATGCTCATGGTTGGTGCAATCATGAACAATCTTGATGCCCAGGATCTCGGTGGTTGGCCCGAAGTCACGCAGCTTGAAGTGCTTGCTGAGGTCCACATTCCCCTGTTGGATAGCAGAAGAGACTTCCATTCGAAGGTCATATCATCCACGAAGATAGGCAGTATGATCCAGGCATCACCTTGCACAAAGACATCCACTGAGGTGCCTGAATAATACTCAGTGAAGCCTAGGGACTCGAGAATGGAATGCATCTTGCGATTCCAGCGATTACCCCCTTGCCTTGTGTCATAGTGTGCCTTCTTCAGCAGACATACTTTCTGCTTTGGATCTCCCTCAGCAAAGCCCTCCGGCTGCTCCATGTAGGCAACACTGCCTATCTCGCCATTTAAGTATGCATTGGAGATGCCGACAGACCAGAAGTGGGAGGTCATGAAGTGCAGCCAGGGCAAGGATGACTCCCAGAGTGGGCAGGTGGACTGTAGGGGCAAAGACCCCCAGGAACTCGAATCCAGGACGCTGGGAGCAGCTCTGGGCGACAATGGGTCGGAACTTGTTGGTAAACACCCACTTTGTGAGCTGATTACTGGGTGATCCTTGGGCTTGTCTACAAGTGTCCAATTGCTGTTTGTTCTGTGGGCAGCTAGTTTGTCCAATGCAGCCCATCTTCACTCTTCAGCATCACCATGTCTCATCACATCTCTGAATGGCATGGGATAGGCCATGCTTGGTGTGAAACTTTGTGCAGTGTTTCTTTGTCATTTTCTGAGTCATCTGGAGTTGTGCAGGGTTTAGTTTCCAGGTGGACCATTCTCGAGGGGGCTGGTGAGTTCTGCAAGGAAGTTGGGAACCAATCCAACAGGGGAGTAAAGGGGTTCAGCTGCTGGTGGGAGTCTCGGGTGCAGCTTGTGTGGCTCAGGCACATTGATTGGCATAACAGGGGCTGGCAATACTGTTAATCAGCTGCAATCGCAGGCTGGAGTCCACTGTCAGAAACTAATATATTGAGGGGTATCAACTGCTACACACCTGGAGTCCACTGTCAGAAACTAAGGAAGGGAAGACACTGAACTCCGACTGATCATCTAAGCGGAAAACAGAAGTAAACAATGCGCCACAATAGCGCCACAGTAGAAGAGCTCCTAAACAAGAGGGGCTGATGACAAAGCGCAGCATGCACAATCACATGCACAACACAATCACATGCAATGTGCACAATCACATGCATCCAGAATCACATGCAAGCGGAATCACATGCAACAAATACTTGAGGGAGTACATCTGGTGTCACAGGTTCTGCATCCGTTGTTGATCTTCAGGAGTGACAGGCACGACAGGAGGACTCCCTGCAGGACACAACACCACATGAGGATCAGGGAGAGAATCATCTTCATCAGGACACCTGGTTCTGGGAGCACATATGAGCCAGCTGGCTGGAGATGATGGTGGAGGGGAGCAGAGGACAATACCAAGGGGAGGACAGCAGCCATACTCTCAACAATGTCAGGATGCTTCATGGTCGGATTGTAGAATTTCCACCCCTTGTAGCCCTCTGGGTACCTGATGAAGACACACTTCTCATAGTGCAGATGCAGTGTTTATATGCACATGGGCAGTAGTACCCCAGACATGAAGGTGTTGCATGTGATTGTGTTGTGCATGTGATTGTGCATGCTGCGCTTTGTCATCAGCTCCTCTTGTTTAGGAGCTCTGCTACTGTGGTGCTATTGTGGCGCATTATTTACTTTTGTTTTCCAGTTAGATTATCAGTTGGAGTTCACTGTCTTCACTTTCTTAGTTTCTGACAGTGGAATCCAGGTGTGTAGTAGTTGTTGCTCCTCAATATATTAGTTTCTGACATTGGACTCCAGCCTGCAATTGCAGCTGATTAACAGGAGGTTGCTGTGCTGCAATGCCTATGCAAAGTGGCATGCATATGCCAGCATGACAGCCAGGAAAGGAAATGGTATGGTATAGTTATTTCAGTAATCTCCAGTGGCTGAGATTAGCCAAAATCCAAGTGACTAGCCAACATTCAAGCAGCTAGCTGGATTTCACTAAGCAAACTAGATAGGCCCTTAAATTGGCTTACTGTGGCTAAGCATACATCCCTTTCATTTGCATGACTGACAGTATAACTGATGGCTTTTCTTTATGTGAGTACAACAGGACCTGGGCCTGAGTGATCCTTGTATGGCTGACAATGGTTGGCTTGTCCTGTAAATGTAAATGTATCCCTTTTTGCACTGCAGATGGTGGTATGTGTTCAAGGGCTCTGATGGGGCCCAAATGATGTAGGCTGCAAATTCAATATATGGAAGCACTCAAGATGCACCATCTGGGGGGAGAATTTTTACCTATGAGGAGATTGGTCTCTTAGACCTGAAACCCCATGAAAAATGGCCCCATATGGTATGCACAGGGTTAGGTAGCCCTGCTGCCTAGATTGCCAGCCCTAACCATGCAATAGCCATAAAACCCTTCGATCAATGGGTTCAAAAGGTGTAAGGTGCTCTATAATCCATGGCATGGGTTGTATTCTACCCATTGGCTTTATACTGTCACAAAGGGACACTGGAGCTCTGTTGCACCTAACAAGTCCCAATGGCATGCATGCTAGCTACTGGATTGTAACCTTCCAAGTCCTATGCACAATCAAAAATGTTAAATTTGTCTGCTTCAGGTCATCCATCATGGAGAAAAAAGCAGCCACCTCCTTGCAGTGAATATCATGTGTGTCCTCAAAGCTCTTCTTGAATTCTGAGGGGGAAGATTTGATAGACCTGAAGCCAGACTCAATCCATCACAACAATCTGCCTCAACAAAACTGGGTGAATGACTGCTGTGTTTCATGTGGCTGGATAGGGATGTTTCCATGTCATAATGCACCAGAGGAAATGAGAATGGTGCTACCTGGGGGAAACTGCACCAACAAGCCCAGAATGAGATGCCCATCTTCCATGAGATTAGACATTCCACATGCAAATATAGCATAGAGGCCAAATGGGATGTTGCTGCTGTTCACATGCTCAAGTGTGATGACAGATAGGCCACAGTTGAAGGTACATGCAGAAAATAAACTCTTTGTGAATGGGCCCTTTAGATTAGGGTGTTTGGCAAAGAGCTGGTTTAATTTTACCACAATAGAGCCAGAAGAGCTCTGGTAGATTGAAGCATGAGAGGTTAAGAGAGCAAAAGATAAAATCTAATAATAAAAAGCTGTTGTTAACTATGTATGTATTACAGCATATCTCTAACATGAGCATGGTATATAGACCTCTAAGCCAAAACTCATGGAGATTGGCAAAGCCATCATGTCTGAAAGGCAATATAAACTTTAATGGACAGGTTAAAATATAGGAAAGGATCAAGATGTCTTGGAAGTGTACATGTGAAATGGTTAGCAAAGAATCTTCTGTTTGTTGGATTATCCTCTTCCTAAGGATATATACAAAATGTTATTTAGAGGGAGAACAAATAAAGAAATGGAAGGAATTTTTAAATTCATTTCTCCATTTTCATTACCAATATATCAATTGAGTAGTATTTTACAATTGATTAAATACATCAAGTATAAATAAATTAATCGAAGATCCTTTGTTGATGTAAAAGTGTAGCATTGCAACAATTGAATACCAACTTGGAGAGGTTTCAAAAGTGGAAGCACCAGAAAGGGCAAGATAGCAAGAATTTACAGGAGTACTTTGTGAAAGGAATTCAAATCAAAACACTTCAAATTGTCATAAATATTTCAACTGTATACATATTGTGCATGATATTGTATAAACCCCACTCTATTGTGCACCACTGCTCACATTATGAATTAGCTCCACTTTGATTTATATTATGAATACAACATGCTTTGGTGTACAGTAGTGCACAGCTAGTATGATAACATGCAAGTCAATTGTGCAGTGTAAAGTTGAAATAGTCATAAAATTTTGCAATAAGGCAAGAATAAATAGTTTTTAATAAAAGAGTTCACATTAATTACTAAATAGTAATTTTACTAAAATTTTACATATGTTAATAATTAATAATACAAAAATTAAAAAGATAATTATTAAAATAGCTAAAACTATTTTAATCTTTCCAAATGATTACTATTCCTCTAATTATGAAAAATATAAAATTTTAACAATAATAATATTAGTAATATTATTATTATTATGTACTAATTTAGACCTTGTTTAATCATTAATTAAAATAAAAGTGCAACCATGCAAAATAGAAGAATGTTGATACTTGTCCAATAAATATGAAAGGTTCATTAGGATGTTGTGATCCAATCCACATTAAAATAATTAAATCATTTATTTTTTTTAGTGATGTATGTAAAGATTTTAAATTATTTTATCTATTTTCATAAAAGTGAGAAAAATAATATTATTAATAAAATAAAATTTCCTTTAAATTTATTAGTTAATAACAATTCCAATAATAATTTATTTCTGTAACTTCTTGAAGGTGGGTAATTAGCTGTTGCAATATTGTTACAGTTTAAATTTGAGAAATGATTACAAAACATATCTTGAATCTTTGATACTCAACTTTTTGTTATAATGCTCTCATTCCTGTGGTATTTGTGATAGGGGCTTCTGGAACTCCATGTCTAGAACCATTGCTTTTGGAAATAGAGCTTCTGGAATCTCTAGAAATGATCAATGAATTGTTTTAATGATATCTATGGTGCTTCAAGGAGAAACAAGAAAAATAAATTATAAATTCTTATGTACTATTGTGAAAGAAAATCATGTTCTACTCTGTAGTGAGAAATCCAAAAAGCAGAGTATCAGAAGTGATGAATTTTGTTCCAACCAGAATTATATAGTTAATGTTATTTTTATAAAAGAATATTTAATATGATCCATGAATTATAGATTGCATTTCAAATGGAACTATGTAATTTGACTATCATTATGCCATATTGCTTGAGCTCCAATGAGAACTGATACTGTATGATAGTGAAAAGTGTTCTAACTGAACATCCTCAATGCTGTATGCAGCAAATGTTCTGATTGAACTGTATATTAATGTATTTGATTTGGAAGGTATATATTTCCAGTATTATTTGTGTTCTTTTCTTACAATATATATATATAATCACTATCCATAAAAATATTAACTAACTATACAATTCCATCCAAATGTATATAATATGCTGTTCTTAGTCTCATCTTCCAATGCTGGAATTTCTATTGTTTCCTCACCTGGTTCAAAATATCTTCACTGTCAATCCACAAATTCTAGGACTTTCAGTGTAATTCCAAGCCAATAAAAAAGACATCTTGAATATTTGGCAGCAAACTCTAATTCTCCTCATTTCTCATCTACCAATAGGTTTTTCATCTGAGATAATGTTTTCTTAGGATTTTTCACATTCAAAGTCACAATGAGGAGATTAAAGTAACTCTTTTTCCTGATTTCCTCCAATGAATAGTGAATAGAATGATCAGTGAATCATTTTTATATCACATTCAACTCACTTGATGCTGATCGTTCCATGTATTCCAAGGTCTCTGGACTGAAGCTACATCAATATCTTGAAGGAACATAGACTAAGGTCAGGAGTCCAACCTCATATGAGAACACATGTGGATGTTCCTATCAACTCTTCTATTTGTTTGACCAATTTCCTCCAGTTCTTGTCTATCATTTCACACACACCACCACACACCACAAAGCTTAAATGCCCCATTGAACCAATAGTACTCAATCTTTGCCAACAGCTTCTCCAGCTGTTTGTCCAACACATCCACTTGGCCCACCACCTTGCATGTTCCTCCCAATTGCCTTGTGCCACATGCATCAGTCACATATCCTCATCCTCATCTGCAATGATCCTTATCTCCTCTAACATCTCCTCCAGCATCATCTCTGCTCCCTCCCCATCCTATCATCCTCCAAGTGGCACCAGAATACCACAGGTGATGTTGTTGTCCTTTGCAATCAGCTTATTGTCAGACTCAACCTTTTCAACGCCAGCACTACTAGACAGTTCAGCAGCACCACTCCTTGCACCAATAGTGCTATCAGTAACAGTTGCATACTTGCACCTCACTTGTAACCCTAATTGCCTATAATTGACATGAAATAGTACAAGAAACACTAAGAAACTTGATTGGTTGTATGGGTAAATCTATTTCTATGATCCTCAATATATGATCTGGATGGTTCAAAGCACTGATCCTTGTGTTTGAACACTCTTACTGAGTGCTACAGGTGCAATGGTATCATTCTTTGATATTCATCCAATGCTTGCTATTAGTTGCATGTTATAGTCCAAGACCCCTTTCCATGCTTGGTGCTCTGCTCTTTAATTGTAGTAGTTGCTATTCAGTAGAGTCATGCACCAGTGCAGAATTAATTGAGTGACTGACATGGTTACAAATCATAGTCACCAGGCAATGCACCAATTCACTGGTTACTTTTACACAACTCCATTATAACTCATTTGGTACTGTAGGGCCTGGGGAGCAAAGTTCTTTAACAGGAAGGACTCATTATCATGTGCAGCATATACCACAAATGATGATTAGCAATACAAATGCTATCAAAAAAATAAATAAATGGATATGATAATAATTCTCAACAGGATGGCCTCACTGTGTTACTCATCTCTCGTTCATATCTTGCCCCAAGCCTACATGATTTGGCTGAGCATCCACATGGACAAGAAATGATACTCTTTGTTCTTTGTCTCGTCTTTCTCCTTTCTGTGTTTTTGTTGGGAGCTGCCCTGTATGGAAGTGTACATTCCATTCTCTGACAGAATCTTGAGACCTGAGGGCCCTATAAGGCTGTCCATGAAATTCCAGAGCACTTTGCCAATATTTGAATTGTTTCACACATCCAGGAATTGCTTTCAAATGCATAGGCATATGTATAAGACTGTGTTTGCCTGCTTATGTGTGTGCTCACAAAGCACATATCTAGAGCAATGTTCCTAATGAAGAGAGAAAGAAAAAAGCTAGTTAACTCCTCTTTGCCAGCTATGTATGTGTTGCAGAACTCATTACTGATAAATACAAATTCAACTAGCATGACCCTCTTGTTGACCTGCTTGAATACCACATTGATCCCACCCATTATGGCATTGTACTTAAACTCATTCAGGATCTTCCCAATGTGATTCTTAAATGCCTGGATTGGCCTATCCACATGACACAACCACTTTTCAAGCTTTATACCCATAGGGAGGACAGGGTCAGATAGCAAGTTGCAGTAGTGGGCCAGCTGTGCAATGCACTGAAAGCTGTAGCCACACCACATGACCCACTCAAGGACCTTGGTGAGCCCATAGTTGCAGTTGATGTGCTGCACTTCCAGGTTCCTAATCCAGTCCACCCATGGTAAGGAAACTGCTTGCAGTTTCTTTGTATGGCAGTGCTATGTGCATATGTGTGTGTGTTAGTTCACCCTTTGCCATGTTATGAGAGCCTCAAAGGTGCACCCATGAAAGTCAGGCTTGTCCTTGAGCTACACTCATTGAAAAATTTTCCTCTCCATTCCTGGTAGTATATCATAATACATACATACTCAACTGATCCCCCACACATATGCATACACTACATGCACACCCCACCCTCAAGGAGAAGTGAGCAATGGAGTGATAGGCATATGTGCAACACAAGGACAACACCCATTGTATGTGATCCTCATTTCTGCAAATAGGCTTTTTCACTTCTCAGGGATCTTAATGCATCCCAACTTTTGCCTATCAGATCATACAAACCAAACGCTCTTCTTGGTACATTGATCATGATCTACATGAAAAAAGAAAAAATGCTGCTCAGCATGAGACAGATGAGATCTGCAACAACTCATGTAGGATCAGTTATGAATAGGAACCAGCTCAGTAATGGACCCTACAAAGAATGTGGTTATTGCTGCAACATATATACCAGCCCATCAAGGAATTTTTGTATGGATGTCAGCCACTGCTTGCTGTCAATGTACCCACATGGGCTTACCATTCTTGTCCCACTGGACAGCAAATATGATTGGCAGCACATAAAAATTGCAAAGAATGAAGTCAATGAGCCCCATCTGTTTTCTCTTGGACCAGACAATGCCTGTTGAAGCAGGATGCTTGTGAGTGGTACCACTAATAGCTGGGATTCTATGTGTGTGGCATGTGAGTGATAGCAGGCAGTGGGCACAATGTTCTTATGTGGTTTTTGCTTACTGTGTAGTTCTTGTATGCTGCAGGTGACTGTGCATGGTGGTGTGAGTGCATTTGATACCCAGAACATGTTTGGGTCCACATGTTTGTCCTCTAAGCAAAAGTTGTTGTTAAGCCTGTTGATTTTTTTCTCCTGGCTCTCATTCTTGTTTGTTATGATGCAGGATTGAAGTATGGTGTTGCACCACACAAGTGTCTTCTTCAACTGAACACAATTACTCCAAACAATAGCTAGCACCATACTTTTCAATCCACATAATGAGCTGAAATATGGAGAGAACTGTAGAGAAACATATGGAATGAAGCATTGAAGTATCTAGGAAAGCTTGAAAGCAGGATCATGTGAGATCTATTCATATGTTGACCAAGGCTGGAGTGGGTACATGAGTGGTCCACATGGGACCATTCATGTATTAACTAAGGCTGGAGTGGATACACATGTGATCTCATCTAGCCCCACATGAGATCATGGGCACTGGCAGTACATCTGTTGGTGTGTGGGAACTTTGCAGAATTTGCTACCAAGGGTGTCCCCAACTAATCATAGTGTCACATAGTGTCACATAGAGTATAATCAGATATGCAGAGAAACCAAACATGTAATACATGTAGATATACCTGTTGTCATTCCCATATAGCAAATCTAGTGATTTTCCATCCTTTGCAATGGCATGGCTCAGCAAACATGGCTCAGCATGTGTGGCACATGGCTGGTTACAACACACTATACAATTTATGTCAGGCACTGATTTCTAAAGCCAGCCAATTTACACTACAGCATTTCTGGCTGGTAATTTCTCTGAGGATTCCAGAGATCTTGGCTATAGCTTGAATATACTGTGGGTGTTCAACATAACAATAATTAGTGCTGACCCACAAATTAATGACAGTCACTGATGTTTTCATCTGCTGCTAAATATCAGTGAAAATGACAATGTATTGTAATTCCCTTGTTACTAGTTTTATCATAATTTCATCATGATTTATAGCATCAAAAATGTGAAAACATTAACAGTACATCTATTATCCTTTTCAGTAGTGTACATAATTTGTCACTACTATAATGTGCCACCACCCAGAGTCAAACTTAGGACTTGCCAACAAAATATGAAACATAAGGGTCTTCAACTGTTACACCATATGGATGGACACAGGGCATGTGAGACAAGCTGTAATATAAAAGCTACAAGCGAAGTACCAAAATTTTCAAGCTACTACCAGTGGGTACATATACCTTTCAATTGATGGCTCAAATCCTCATCCTCATGGCTTCACCACCCAAGCTCTTTGTGGATAATTTAACTAAATGGATATTGCAGTTTCCATTTATATAGTGGGTTGCCATTTTAGGTATGATGTGAGCAATCTTACAATAAAGTGTCTCTAACATAAGGTCCTAACCTTGGGCCAACAACACATGCCTCCCACTTTACCACCAACCAACTGGTCAACCAACCAACCAACCTGCTGACCAACCACCATGCCACTGGGATGTCATGCAAAACATATGTCAATTATGGCATGCATGGTCCAGCTGAGCATGCACCTCATCACACCAGAAACATTTGGTCACCCATTATAAACAGCACCAAGCCTTGTACATGTCAAGAGATATAGGAAGTACAAGCATATGGAAGGCATGTACCTCTCCCCCTTCTTGTCATGGTCATTGGGCAATGGTTGGGGTGTCTGACACATCAATGTAATACTATTCACTCCTGGTGACAAGAAGTTGTCATGAGCACAAAAGAAGAGCCTTCAAACTGACTTGGTAAAATTATTAATTCAGAAAAGACTATGAAATATAACATACCTAGAGAGTGTTTATAGTAATGTAGATAGAAGCATAGTAAGATCCACTTTGGTATAAATAACACATCTTGACAATCAGTTGAGATGAGTAAACTAACTATGCATGGACAGGAACAATCAATTAGATAGATAGTGTCTTTTGAAAACTTGCTGCATGTGTAGACTTGCTTTAGAAGTACTATACTTGGTCAATTTTATAACTTGAGACAGGTAAGTGGCTGTCAGGATGTATCTCTGTGAGTGACTGATGTGCTCTGGTTCATACACCAAGTGTGCTCATGCATTGCATAGAGAGCAATAGGATAGGTTGATGTAAGGCACTACTACTCTCACATTGGTTTATGACTATTGGATTAGTACATATCCAGAGGAGTCCAGGTGTGGATGATGAGGTGGGTGATCAAATTTGCTACAAAATATAATAATAATAGTGTATGGGACTCTGCCATGAATTTGGCTTACCATTTGTTGGTTTTATCAAAAGTTTAATGTTGCACTAAGCATGCTAGGTGTGGCACATTGGATGCTTGCACATGAGCTGGTGAACAGCAACAAGTGGGACATGGTGGGCTACTATACATGTGGGTGGAGGTACTTTCATGAACCTCCCACTTGAGCTCATACAGTGATGGTTAGTGCTCTTTGACACAGGTCTGCTACATTAGTAAAAAGGCAAGGATCTCAATTTGTCTTGCTGTAGTGAAATGATGGCTAAGCAACCAAACAATCTCATATAGCAATACAAGACCAGTTAGATCTTAAGACACTGCAGCTGAGCAGATTTAGCACAAAAAGTGTTTAAGCTGCAAGTTTTAAGCTGGACCAATTGGAGCAGGACAAATAAAAAAATACATTCAATGTATATCTACTATGAATGTATATTGGCATGGAGCATTGCTGTCATGTGGTAGTGGTGACATGCTACATCATTGTCATGAGGTGGTGGTGGTGGTGTATGCTACATTGACACCATTAAGGTGGTGGGCATACTGTTGTGCACCCTTGCCCACACTGTCAGCATCAAGTGGTGGTGACAGCACCCCATTTGGCTGATGTACTCCAAACTACATCATTGTTGAGGTGGTTGGCACATGGTTGCACACCCACCCCTGTGTTGTGGTTGTGAGGTGGTTGCAGTGGTAGTGACATGCTGTTGGGTTGTCATGTGGCTCACATCACCCTTGTTGTTGTGTTGTTGAGGTGGTGGGCATGCTGTTGTACATTCTCACCCACCTCTGAGTTGTTGTCATCATGTGGTAGTGGGGTGATAGTGGTGGCATAACATTGGGGTGTTGTACTGCTTATCATATCATCCTTATCATGTGGGGGTAGTGGCATGCTACATTGTCATTCTGCCATCACAACCACCACCACATGGTGAGAACATGGTGGGCTGCTACTACTACATAATGGTAACAAATTGGACATGAGTGAGGACACAACAGTATGCCCATCATCAACAATGAGGAAATGGCAGGCCATCTGGCAATCCAGTAGCACATCATCACCACTGCAACCACCACATGATGACAACATGGAAGAGGATGTGCAACAATGTACCAACCACAACAACAGTCATGTGCCAGGTAGACTGTAATCCAATGCCATGCTTCTACCACCATGTGATGATGACAACACAGCCAAAGTGCACAACAGCACATCCTTCATATCAACAACAACAACATGGTGTACAATATGACAGTCCAATGTCTTGCTATCACTAGCACATGACAATGGTGATGCAGGTGGGAGACACATGATAGCTGTCCATCACCTCAATGCTGATGATGTGGCAGGCCATTTAGTGACCCAATAGCATGTCACCACCACTGCAACCACCACACAATTACATAGTGGGTGAATGATTACTCAACAATGATGCAGGTGAGAATGCACAACAGTATAACCACCACCTCAGTGACAACAATATGGTAGGTGGTATGGTGGCCACCACCACCATGTAACAACAATTCAGGTAGTGTAACCAACTTGCATATCTGTCTTGTCCTAGATTTTGCTGATATGTGATCACTGCATCTTCACACTCATATCCATTAAAGAATTCAATTGTACATTTGTAGTAGATACATTTTGAATACATATTTTTTATTCTTCCTGCTCCAACCTATTCAATCTAAAACCTTCAACTTAGGTATTTTTTGTATTAAATCTGCTTGGCTACAGCACTGTAAAGTCTAACTGGTCTTATGTTGCTATATGTGATTGCTTAATCACTTAGCCATCACTTCACCATGGCAAGACAAATTAAGATCCCTGCCTTTTCACAGATGTTGGGAGTGATTGAAGAACTTCAAATCAAGGACAACATGCATCATCACTCTGTAACATTGGCAGAGCTGACATACAATCTTATTCATGTGCTGGAAGGTCACCTTGATGCTGAATGCTGGGGTTGAGACAGCTCTTGTGATCAAAGGGCAAATGTGATTTTGATGGTGGATGAAAAACAAGCTTATAGTTTTGGGGTTAAAGAACTATGGACTGTGTGGCCACAGAGAATACTATCACAGATGTACAACTACCACCAGAAGCAGCAGTAGTGTACTAGTGCAATGTATGGTTCCACAATTGATGCCTTGAGGATGACAAGCTGGAGAGGACATAGGAGTCAGTTGAACAGTTGGTGGAGGAAAGATCAAGTCAATGGGTGCAAAGGCAATGGGTGTGCTGACAACACCTATCAGATATAGGGATGAGCACTCATTCCTAGGTAACAGGAATGTAGTTTCCTAAATATGAAAGCAGTAGAAGCTGGTAGAGAGTAAGGATGTGCTTGAAGAAGAGTGAGTATTATACATGAGAAGAAGCTAAAAAGGACTTTAGGAATATTGGGATGAAAGTAGAGATGAATTGTAGGTAATTTGGGGGTAACACAGACATGATTTGGGAGTGTTGGTGTAGTGTATATCAAATTTCAGATTCCATGACAGCCAAAGTACATGTTTAATCAGTCCTACTTTGGACAAAACAGTATACTATTTTAAGAGGTAGTACTGATTAAATCTACCCTTTGACTTCCATAGCTCTTCTTGTATTGCATCAACCTCCTCCACCAGGAGGGCAGTACAGCAGGGTGGTTGCACCACTACATTGAACACATCAATCACTTTGAGCACTGTGCTCAACAACTCCAGGATTACCTCTATCAACCATTATGAAATAGAGTGTTATATGTGATTCTGCTTGCATGTGATTGTGCATGCTGCATTTTATCATCACCCCCTCTTGTTTAGGAGCATTCAATGTGGCACTATGCATATTGTTTACTTCTGATTTCTGCTTAGATTATTAGTTGAAGTTCATTGTCTTTGCTCTCTCAGTATTCAACAGTGGACTTCAGGTGTGTAGTAGTTGTCTACTCTGCAATATATCAGTTTCTGACAGTGGACTTCAGTCTGTGACTGTAGCTGATTAACATGGAGATCCACATGCTCACCTGACCACACAGGATCAATTTATAATGCCAGCACATGCCTTGATCTTGTTTTTGACATTGAAGAGAAGAACATGTGGAGCATCCATACCATCACCTGCATGTAGGAGGTTGTAGTGATCATATACCTTATGAAAAGCATCCATGCATTTCCCAGTGCATGGCTCTTGCTCAAGCACAACACATCAATGTCCAAGTCTCCTCATGCAAATAGCATTTTCTGCATCCAGATGTCCAAGTTATCATACAAAGGCTTTTCAATGTAAGTTGCATCCATTACTTCCTTGATTGTGAGTGGTCATCATCCTCATCAGGTGCTTGTGAGTAGTGTATACCAGCACTGAGTGTGCATTGGCACATAGCACCAACATTGATAGGAGGATTTGACAACCAAATTTTGCCTCATTTCTACATGATATCTTACTCACATGGCCACAATCTAATCTTGCTGATCCTCTGCTTATTGATGCTTAACCATATCAACAAGTCCATTTGCAAGAATTCAATCTGGCACTTCATTATCCCCATCATCTTCAAAGGTCCATTCAAGGTGTTTTGCTTGGTATTCCAGCATAAAAAAAAAAATCCAGATCTAGTAGTTGACAAAATTGTGAATGGCTGAGAGAGCAGCTGGTATGCATGGTTGTACATCCATCTTGTACTCAAGAGGGATAGTGAGAGCACACCATTGCCATTTTACTACCCCAAAAATATGTTCTATCACATTCTGGAGCATTGCATGATGTTGGTTGAACAACTCTCTCTTATTCTATGGACTTGTATACTAGTTAGCATACCAAAACCTGCTTGTATTATTATTACATACCTTTGTCCTGTTTGCTCCCATTCTTTCAAATGGTATCATACATCCTAGTAGGGAACTGGTAGTGTGTTGGATCTCCCAAACCCTATATCAGCAAGGTGGTATTTTTCTCAAGCACATAAAAGTCCTTCAAGTGAGCATGGTGCCACATTGGTGCATTTGCCATTACTCCATCCCACCCAGTCATGGAGTAAATAAACAGCATGTTGAAGTCACATGCAAAGAGACAGTTTTGAGAAATAAACCCCTCCTGTTGCATATGTTGGAATGCTTGTAGAGTGGAACAAATGCTCAGATATGCATGTTATTGATAGCACCAATACAATCTATAAAGTGATGGAAACAGAAATCTTGCATGATCTTATCTGAGATGGAGGTATGACTGGTTGATAACTGGATGTATGTTGAGTAGAATGGCTCCAACAAATTGAATAAAAGTTTGAAATATCTGTGAATATCAGTATGCATGTATTCTTGAGTGAAACTGAAGCCAACTCACTTTAAAATTGTGCTTGGAGAATGCTGGAATCTCTCTGCAAAGTGGGGTACAGTGAGCTCAAAAACCCTTTCCATGTTTGCCACAATTGTAGTGCATGATGTGTACTGCCACAGGTTGTGGGAATCATGCTTAGCCTTGGTGGAGTCTTAGATAGCCCATACCCTTGGCTACAAAACCGCTCCCAGGGTCATGTGATTTGGTTCACATGCTGTGGAGATATGAACATTTTAAGACAGCAACACCATGGAAAGGGTTTTTGAGCTTTTGAGTTGAAGACTAGGATCATAGTGAAATCATAGAGAAATTGCTTTTGTTTGCTGATATGAACAAAGATATACATCCAAATAGTATGTCTGAGTTTAAAATAGTTCACATACCTCTTGATTCCCATCCACATCATGGTCAGATCCCTCTCTCTTACCCAACAAAACACCATTCTCTCTTTGCTTGATGCTGGCCATTCTGGTGAAGCCATTGCCAAGCAAACTGGTGTTAGCCCTTCTGCTATATCCAAACTTTGATCCAGGATGCATTCTACCCTTCCTAAGGATGCTGGAGGTTGTCCTTCCAAGCTTACCCCTGCCAATATTCAGCATGCTCAGCATCTGATCACCTCTGGTAGAGCTGATAACACAGTCCAGGTGACCAAAGCTCTCACCAATATCATCAACCAACCCCTCTCTGTCAGTACCACTCATCTTCATTTGAAGAAATCTGGCATGAAAGCTGTGGTCAAGACCAAACATCCTATCCTGTCAACCAGATATCAGAAGGCTTGTTTGAATTGGGCTATTGCTCACAAGGATTGGACTATAGAGGACTGGAAGAGGGTAATATGATTAGATGAGACCAAAATTAATTGTCTAGGGTCAGATGGATGTAAATGGGCATGGAAAAGGACAGGTGAGGGGCTCAGTAATAGGCTGGTTCAAGGAACCCTCAAGTTTGGAGGGGATTCTTTGATGATGTGGGGCTGTATGACTTGGGAAGGGATTGGATTTGCCACAAAGATTGATGGTAGGATGGATGGGGACCTCTACCTTCAAATTTTGAGGGATGAGCTTTAGCAAACCTTGGAGCATTATGGTTTTCATCCTCCTGACACCATCTTCCAGCAAGACAATGATCCCAAGCATACCTGTAAAAGGCTCAAGGAATGGCTAGAAGAGCAGGATTTCAGGACTATGGATTGGCCTGCACAGTCTCCTGACCTAAACCCCATTGAACATCTTTGGGGATGGCTCAAAAGGAGGCTTGCAGAGCATGAAAACACCCCTGATGGGATTCATGAATTGTGGGATAGAGTTCAGGAGGAATGGGAAAAGATACCAGTGGAGGAGTGTTAGAAACTGATTAAAAGCATGCCTAGGAGGGTCCAGGCAGTAATTAGGGCAAAAGGAGGCTATACCAAGTACTAATAATACCCAAATACCCTTGTCAATTCAAAAGCTCAAAAACCCTTTCCATGGTGTTGCTGTCTTAAAATGTTCATATCTCCACAGCATGTGAACCAAATCACATGACCCTGGGAGCGTTTCCATAGCCAAGAGTATGGGCTATCTAAGACTCCACCAAGGCTAAGCATGATTCCCACAACCTGTGGCAGTACACATCATGCACTGCAATTGTAGCAAACATGGAAAGGGTTTTTGAGCTCACTGTATACTCAATCCAGTAACACAAGTATACAAAAAAATTGCAAGCTGTTGCTCAACAGAAATCCCATGGCATGACTTCTTGTAGCCATGTTCAACCAGGACTTGAATAAGAGCCTTGAAAATGTTGTGACTGACTCCTAGACATGTTCTGATCCTATTTAGATGACTGTTGAGGAGCTCCATGACCCATCCTTCACTGGTCAAGATGAATGTGTGGTATGGGATCTTGTTGTTGGAATTTCAATGAAAAGGATACTGAAGCAAGAGATAATTTGAATGATTATGATAGTGACAATGGAAAGGAGACAGCATCAACATTGCAGTTCAACTTGATAGCCAATAGCCTGTGCTTTGAGATCCATGTTGATGACTGATTAGGCTGAGATAATGATCAGTCACATCCTTGTCACACCAGTCAGTTCCATTCAAACTATATAGCCAATATACAGCTAAAATCCAAGTGACTAGCTGAAATTTGAGCAACTAGCTGGAGTTCACTAAGTCAAACTAGATAGGCCCTAAGGTTTCTGCTATTTTACCAATACACTCACTCCACTAAAGTTGACCAACCTGTCAGCTCCATAACAGCTTCCATTCCCTAGCTTATCAACCCAGCTGGACCTCTCTCACCCTCTTAATCCCACAAGGCCTACAACAAGTCTGACACCCTTAGCATTCTTGTGAGAGTACAAGCATTGCCATCACCAATTCTGTATGCATAGTGCCTTCTCCACTCACTGGCACAACCATTTCTTGAAGAAACCCATTGAAATTGACTCTCCCCTCAGTATATTTCCCTTTCAGGGGTGTGAATCTAGCCTATGACCCCTTCTCTTGGGGTTACCAGTTCAGCTGCAAATCCAGAAAAGAATGGTCAAGAATCACAGACTGTGCCTTCTTTGAGCCACACAACCCCTCCCAACATGAACACATAGCACAAACAACCTCACCTGCAGTATGAATTGCATAGGCACCATGCCTTGATCCATGCAATGACCCCCAGTCAATGTCAATGCTTACATAAGTGGCCCCTGGGGTATTAGCATCACAGGAATCCCCAGTGATATCCACCCAAACACTACCTACATAAAGAGTGAGTTGCACCACTGCACCCCATCTTTTCCCATCAGCCTTGGACTACATGCTCCCTCCTCTTACTTTTTGAGCTGTGTTGATGTCACCTTCAAGCCTGGAGGCCCCAATTGTCACCATGGTGTGGCATGTAGAGTTAATAGGATCAGCCAGTTGCTACTTACCATAGCACTTGTTAATCAAGCACCACTTCCCCCACTAAAAAAAGCATGGGTGCTGTGTCACATGGTGCCAGCTGCAGAGAGGACATGGTGGATTTGTGGGCTCCAACTGACTGCTCATAGTCATACATAAAAGCTCATTGATAACTCCAAGTATTAAGATGGATGAAAAATAGCTTTTGTGTTCTCCATCAATATCTGACATCTAAAATATGGACACCCTTGGCAGCACCTTCTGCAAAACTCCCACACTTCAACAAACTGTGTACTCCTTTCACAAAAGTACATCATTGAAACCACCCTCTCATTTCTGGAACTCCTGTGGTCCATGCTAGCCCCTCCAGAGAGCACTCCCAGTGCTTATGAGCCTCATGTGAGGCTCTATGGGATCACTTGCACACCTGCTCCAGCTTTGGTCAATGCATGAATGTACCTTGTGCAGACCATCCACCCACACACCTGCCCCAGCCTCTGTCAGGCAGGTTGCCATGGAGAAACCCATGGGTCTGCAATCCATGGGTAGCCTGGATCAATAGCACATCAACCACAATCCACAACTGCTGGCAAGCATGTCACAACCAACATGGTCAAGTGTGGCACTACAACAACCCTGGAACCACCAAACCACAAGGAAGAGTAGCCATCCATCACAAGCATGAGGGCACTGCCCACCCAACCACAACAACCAGTATTGCAACTGACCCATGGCAGGGCTGGACACCACAATAGCCCTGCAACTGCCAACCAGCCACACTAGAACCACAAGTGCCATGGTTTAGTCACCACCATAATGAGGAGGACATGGACATTGCAACTACATGCCCACCATCCAACCATGATGAAGAGTGGTGGCCACCATGAGGGTGAGGGATGCTGCCCAGCCAGAGCCCACAGCAGTGATGCAACAACAAGTCTGAGATTGCACCAGGACCATGAGTGTAGTGACTTGGTCATCACTATGACAAAGGTGAGGGCACTGTGACTGCACACCCACTACCCATCCAAGATGAATAGCAGCCACTGCAAGAGCAAGGGCACTACCCACCCACCTCCAACTGCAGCATGCAGCAATAGCACTGCAGCCACTGACCAACCACACTATAACCAAGATGAGGATGGAAGGGGATTGATGAGGTGGCATAGCATATGTATTATTGATTGCATCATACAGCTTAAAAGATAGAAACCCCTAGGTTGACTCATGACAGGCACACACTCATGTACCTATACCTGGTGTCCACAGGACATATAACCCATGATGTGGATGGGTGGAGGGCAGCAAGCAAGGGAGAAGCTACAAAAAAGGACTACAAGATTTGCATGAGACCCCAGCACCTCAGATGTGATTTGAGGCCAGAAGCCCTTGTGTGGCCTGATTATAGGGATATATTACACCCTATAGAGGGGTTTGATCAGCAAGGCTGCTATTGCCTCTGAAAAGTGCTGCCTGAAGTGCAAGCAGCCATGCAATGGAAAGTCTGGACTTTCTTATGCATGGCTATCACTTATCAATATATCAACTCAGCTTTTCCATGAAGCCAACATACTGTATTGGTCAAAGGTTCTTCTCAGCATGACATACAACTACATCTATCACTGCATTTCTTGAGGCCACTAATCCTCCTCCTTTTGACATCCTTCAGCTATGTTTTATTGATGTGGGGTTGATCTGCACCTATGCTAAAAGGCTCAACATTCCTGAAGGTCCAAGGGCTCTGAAAGCAGCTGCTGTCAGCATAGTGTATCTTGTAGAAGAACTTATCATTTGTGATGCAACTGATGATCCAGGCCATGCTCCAGGTTTCATCAAGCTCATTCACAGCAGTGCAACAATTCATTGTTTCAATCCTGGGAAAATTGGATTTGAGATTGCTGTGTTTCTTTCATTCCCTCAATGCAAACAATACCCAACCATGGGTGGCAGGTGTATATTTCAGACTACCAAGGTATGTCCCATCATCCAAATAGCATCAGCTCAACCTGTGCTGATGTTCTGACATAGGCAGCACAACTGCTCTTTCTGATCCTCAAATATAAATAACCCTGCTTGCACCACAAGAATCTAGGAATGCTAACCAGGAGCAAAGCTTGTTCAGGAATGGAGGTTTGGAGCATGGAGTTACTGTTTTGAGGATCAGCACATATATGGCAGGCATTACAAACAGCCAGGTTTTGATTTACAGTGACTCCCAAAACTGTTACGGCAGAGCACTTAGCTGGATGGCAATTGCAACAGCTTCTTGATGATATTTTTAGATTGTGGCACATGTTATTAGATCAAACTGAAGACTCTTCATGACCAACTGCCCTGGATAAGGAAAGAGTGGTTGCAGATATTGCTCCAACATGACATTGGGGCAACTAGCAGCAACAGTATTGACATGCAGGTGGATAGCTATCATCACCTTTGACTGCATAAAGTCAGTGAGGGCTGGAACTTCCAAGAGATATGAAAAAATGAGGAGAAAACAGGTTGGCCATCCTGGTAGAATCCCTAACTCTAAATAAAACCACATGCACAGCATTCAGAAAATAGGAACATATCATATACAAGCCAAGCCCATGGGTCTGACAGTGGCATACAATACATACAAATTTGACATTGGGCTAGAGGACATTTTCCAGCTCATCAGCAGAAACCAAAACACAATACCAGCAACATCATGCAGGCAACTGTCACATGTGTAATAAATAGGTGCCACATCAGCAAAACACTTTCTTCTGGATAGCTTTGTATAGAGCTGTACAGTTGGCCACAGCCTGCTCTCCCATCCATAGCTCCACAGAGTTTTCTGGCTCAACAATCTTAGTATTAAGTCAAGTCAAAAATTTTACTGGCTAATCTTTATATAAATATAAGCTACTGTGTAAGTTTTTGTGATCCCAGGTTCAACTGTAGTGAGGTGGTGTAGATGATGATGTGTGAAAGAATAAGTGTTTTGCTGATGTGCTGTCACTGCATATATGGCAAGACTATATGTAGAATGGTTAGCAACAAGACCAGAAAGAAGAAAAAAACATCACCTCATTATTATTGGGTCCATCCTTATAAGTGGACCTTGACAGCATCAATGAAGCTGGGCATGTTGGGTTGGTGGTAAGTCATTCAAGGGCAGCTGCAGTGGAGTCACTCAAAGCTTCACAATAATAGTGATGTGTTTGATGGTGCTAGCAATGCTTGACTGTAGCTTGGGACCTTCAGGTCAATGCAAGGGGCTGCAATGCCCACAGTTTTTTTTGGAGTCTGTCTTGTCCTGGCCATAGTAGTAGTGAAAGAAGTGGCAGTTGAGTTGATGAATGACCAGAGGAAATGATTGTGTCAAAAATGACCTTGCTAACCTAAGTCATCATGTAAGGAGCAATTACTACAAGAAAATGTTTACACAACTTGGGAAGAGCTGACTTGGCATCAGCATAAACTTTGTTTGCATGGTGCATTGCTGTTTTTCATTATTTATTAAAAGGGTTGTAGTATGCAATGATCATCCTATGGAAGGCAGGACAATTCTCATGGAGAAGTAATTCTCAGGCCAAGTATATTACCTCTAAAGGAAATAGATGTCAAGTGGACTTCAAACACTGCTAGAACTTCAAATAGGTGCCTCTTGACCAACATAGTATTTATGAGGGACTTCAAGCCTCCCACCAATAGACTTTAGCCATTTGAACAATGGTCATGTGTCCTCAAATTGTGTATATGATCAAAAGGAACATGTTCACATCCACTACCTCAGGCTCCTTCAACATCTGCTCCAAACAGATCTACAGTGACTCCCAAAACTGTTACAATATTTGGCCATTTCACAGTATGTGGAGTGTACTGCAACCACCCATGGGAATGGTGCTTAGTGTTGGTGGGACAAATAGTAGTACACACTCCTGGCTGCCTACCAGTCCCTGGGTCATGTGATTCTGTTCAGAAATGGAAGAGATATGTCCATTTAAAAATAAGCACTACATTGTAACAGTTTTGTCACTTTTGTGATGAACCATAGGATCTCCATGAAATAAAGTGATAGTTGATGTTGTTTGGTGCTACAAACAAAGGTACACATATGCACATGATGTCTGAGCTTGAAAATATTCACACACTCCTGGACTTTTGATCATTGTCATTATACAATCCCTTTTTGGTGTCCAAAAGCACAACTTCCTCTCTCAGCTTGATTCTGGTCTTTTTGCTTGTTCCATCACTTCTAACACCAATCTTAGTGTTGCTACTGTCTCTAGACTTCATTCCCAGGAGTATTTCACTCTTCAAAAATCACTTGAGGGCTATCCATTGAAGTCCTCCTCCAGTATGCTGCTTGTTTGATCATCAATAACAAGGCCAAAAGTGCTGTCCAGGTCACCAAAATGCTCTTCACTATTACCAACCAACCCCTCCATTCCAATGCAGTTCACTGTTGCCTGAAAAAGGTTGGTATGGAAGCTGTAATCCATGCTCTCTCTTCCTTGAGGAATACAATTTCTTTGTCTTGAAGGCAAGACTGATGCTTGAGGTTGAAGCATTCCTAAGTGTATGCCATCTTGTCATGCCTCAAGCCATCTAGCTTAGAGATCTGCTCCTTGAGATTTGTAAGTCATTGTTGAGTAAACTTCCCTTTAGTGGAACTACTAGTAATACAGGATGAGGAACCTCAAGAAAATGGTGGAATAGAGCATCTTACACTAGTCCTAGTAGCAGATGAGTCATTTTTGTCAGTAGTTGAATAAGACAGATGGATGGCCTGGATGTCTCAAAGGCAAAATGCAAGTCCCAGAAGGGAGTGACATTATGAATTTTTGCAGGAGGGACCAAAGACATGGTGGGGTGGAAAGAGTCTGGTTGCTATATTCATCATTATTTCATTACTTATGCTTTTTTTCAGAAGTGGCAAAATACTCACCATCAAATGCTTTTTGGACATCAGTGGGGCATGGACATGTTGATCTTCACTGGCCACAGCAAAGTCCATAACTCCATGATCATCAGCAAGAATTCTTCACAACACTCCATTCAGTCTCTGTTATGATTTGCCCCTATCCTTTTCCCTTTGCTATTCATAATTGTCATCATCAGCTTAACCTGATGCTTCCATTTTGATAGAGTGCTCTAGAACACGCAACATGTTTGTCGCACACCCTTATCTTTGTTATCTTTACTTCCTTCTCTTTTGAAACTTTCTTTGCTTAGTCATAGTTGTTCCACAACCTTCTGTGACCTTCCACTGTGCAGTATATAAGCCTAGATACTTCATCCCTTGTACTCTAGCTTAATCCTGCTCAATTCTACCTTGCTTTCTTTGCTCCCCTCACTGTAACTCACTGCTACCTCTTTGGTAGGTAGACTTACCTTTGAACCACCTACTATATGATCTAGTAGGAAGAACCCTGACCCTGAGTGGTAAGTCCTTCATCCTTACCTCGAACCCTTGACCCTACATTCTAGTTCCTTGAGACTATGCTTATTCCTACCCAGACCAAGCATAACAAAAGGACTAAGCTCTATGTTTTAGGACTGTCATTGCTACAGATCCTCCACCATTCCTCCCAGGACCCCCTCCCACAGAGAACAAGCCCTACGTGGTACACACAGGCTCACTACAGTAGAACTCCCCTTAGAAACTTTATCCTCATTGTCCTCCCCCTCTGAACAATCCCACCTAGACCCAGATACCACCCTTCCCACTGCTGCTGAGCAACAGGAAGACATTGACCTTGCCCACCAACTTTCCTCAGTGCTCCACATCCCTAAAAATCCCATGCCACCCTCCCCCACCCCAACTGTTTCTCATCCCCCTCTATTCCCCTTTCAAGTGCCTCACCCTGCCCCTGCCCCTCCCCCCCTTGTCCATACTTTCACCTCTACCCAACCCCTCCCACCTTTTGCACCTCCTGCCACCATGACCACCCTTTTGAAACCAGTTGAACTTCACATTGGCTCCCCCAATGCCTTTGATGGTGACTACACTAAGGCAACCATCTGGTTGGACTCTGTTCAGACCTACTGTTACACTTGGCCCAGGTAGGGACAAGTGAAGACTTGGTGAGGGTCACCTACACAAGTCGAAGGTGAGGGAACAGAGATTCGGCCTAGATTAACTAGCCGAGGGAGTTTACCAGGGCTGATGTAGTCAGGGGCGAGCCAAGAAGTCTTGGAGTCGCAGTTGGAGGCAAAGGTTTCAGAGATTCAGGGTTGGATAGCTAGACTACCAATGTCCAGGGGAGTCTCGTAATAGAGATGATCAAGGGTTCCTCTTTGTCTAGGATTATGGGTGAAGGTTGAAGGAGTAAGGGGCACTATTCTCTTAGGACTGAGAGCTGAGGTAGGACTGGCGAAGACAAAAACCCAAGTAGGAATTGCTTGACCATAAAGTACATGGCAGCTAGGTATATATACTACTGAGGCAGCCCGAAGGTACTGTTTAAAGGAGTCATCCTGAGTAGTGGTAGAATAGCCTTCAAGGCTATGGGTTCTAAGTATGGAGCGCAGCATGCTGCAATCAGTGAAGCTGTCCATGACAAAGGGAAAAACATAAGTATACATGAGGGGATGAACAGAGGAACTCGCGAAAACGATGGATAGATGATCTAGCTACAATGGCCCACCTTATATATCTGGGCAGGTGTGATAGTATGCCAGATCGGTGAGCACGTGAGCATATGCCTGATCAGTATGTGGATACGTCAATACGTCAGCCGTCCAGCCGCCTGCCTTACACCCTCCCCCTCCATCAACAAGAACGTGTGCTACCACCCTTAGCTTCCCAAATATCCAGTGCCTCACAGTCTTCCAGCATCCGTCACGGTAACCATTCATTGTCCTCTGCCCCATATCCAACCCAGCATACAAGATATTGCATCCCACAGCCCACACGATGCTTGTCTAAAATCTGGTTGATAAAATTTTCTTTGGCACCAGAAGGGGTCACTACAGGTCCAGGCCGAGGGTGTTTGTGAGAAGGGAAAAGGGAGGCATCGTTGGGGATGTACAGGCAAAGTTGGCTCATGTGAAATGTGGGAAAGATGTTGGGCGAATTGGGGAGATCGAGAGTGTATGTCAAGGAGTTGAGATGAGTATCGGTGATAAGGTAGGGACCATCGAACCGAGGCATAAATTTGGCTAAATGGCATGGGGTGGCGCAGATAGAAACATATGGAAAATCTAAGAAAAGAATGATTGGGCTTGACTAACCATATGGGAGAGTCACGATCTAGGGGAGGAAACAAGTCCGTACTGTCCAGGAAGGAAGGAGAAATCAAAGGAGGAAGAGGAAAAAGAATAGGGGTCTGCATGAATTGTAACACCTACCTCCTCATCAATGAAGAGGTATACAACACCAAGGTGAAGCAAATTGTCTTTGCCCTCTCTTACATGAAGTCTGGAGCAGTCCTCACTTGGGCTTCCTCTTCTTACAAAGCCACCTTCATCCCTGACCCTAATGGGAAACCCACTGGTTTTGGCAAATTCTCTTACTTCCTCTCCTCATTTAGAACCACTTTCAATCACCATGACACCCAAGCCTTAGCCATCACTTGGCTCACCACCCAATGAATGTCTGGCAATGCTGGCATTCCTGAACTTATTTCATTTATTTCGGAGTTTCACAACAAAATCCAGATCAGCGAGATTGTGGATGAGAATATCCTCATTGGGTACTTTTCTACAGCCCTCCCTGTCCACCTCATGTATTGTATCATGTCCATGGACACCATCCCTACCAAAGTCAGCAAATGGTACTCTAAAGCTGTTCACTTCCTCACCCAATGGGGAAAAGCTGAAGATATTGCCAAAAGGAACAAGTCTGGTTCCTCCACCTACCATTCATTCTCCTCCTCCTCCTCTTGCCCCTTGAAGGACCCTGATGCTATGGACATTGATGCCATCAAAATTGGCAAACTCATCCCAAAAGAATGTTGCCAATACATTGCAGAAGGACGTTGCTTCCGGCGCTGAAAGACTGGTCATCTTTCTGGCAGAAGCCCCACCTTCCCCTCCAACAACCCCAGGCCAAAGAAGACTTTGGAGAAGAAGGTTAGGAAGGTTGAAGAAGTTTCCCAGCTGAGAGAAGTTGAGGACAATGATGATGAAGAAACTGTGGCTTGGATTTCCTTTGCCATCCCAGGTGAGGATTTTTAGATGGAGGGCATACCCCAATGCAATGACCCTCCTTTTCTTGTGCATCTGTACTTGTATCATTGATAACCAAACAGTTTATGCAAATTCCTGTTCATATTGTTGAACCCTCACACCTGAAAGCCATTGGAACTTGTGCTCTGATTAACTCAGGAGCACAAATCTCTTGCATTGATTGGGATTTTGTCTGAAAACACAAACTTCCTAAAACCAAACTTGCCACCCCTATCACCGTCAACAACATTGACCAATCTGCTAACAAGAATGGTCAAATCCACTTCACCACCTCCCTCTTTGTCTGCATTGGATCTGTGACCCACCAAGTCACCTTCTACATCCTCAACTGTGGAAAGGAGAACATCATCCTCAAACTCCCTTGGCTTAAGGAAGTCAACCCTACCATCGATTGGACCTCTCACAAGCTGTCCTTCCCTTTAGAATCTGATCAATCAGAGCACCTCTACCAGAAGCACACCCAACCCCCTTCTCCAACTCCCACCGCCTCCACCCCTTGACCCCCTCAACATGTCAGCATTGACACTGTTTGGGATGGACGACTCTTTGATTACATGCAGAAGGAAACCCAGCAACAACACCTTATGGGAATAGAGGCAGGTCCATCTTTTTGACTATTGGAACAGTGTGGAAAGTAGTTCTCATCAAATGTAGCATTAGTGGCCACAACAACTCAATGCTTTTTCTTTGACCAAAATACCCAACCTTTAGTGTTGGGTTCATACCCTATAAATGTCATTTCCTCAGACTTGGAAGACAGTTTGTCTGGCTGTTGTTCTGGAGGAATAAAGACATAAGCTCAACATCCAAATACTCTAAAATAGAAAGCATCCAGTTATTTTCCATTGAATATTTCAATAGAAGTTTTCCATTCATGATAACACATAGTGTCAGTTATATAAATGAAGAGCAGTTTCAATAGTGTCCTGCCAAAAGGCTCTAGGGAGACATCCATGCTGTCACATACTCCCAGCTTTTTCCATGATGGTACAGTTGAATCTCTCAGCTCTTCCATTCTGTTGAGGTGTATTCAGCACAGATGTTTGATGCATAATTCCTCTGGAAGTGAGGAATGTGACAAAGTCTTTGCTTAAAAATTCACTCCTTTGGTCTGAATATACTGAGGTAAGCTAATGGCCTGTGAAGGTCTCAATCCATTTAGTCATCAATTGAAAATGCCAGAAGCAATCAAACTTGACCTGCAAGAATAAAAGCATAGCATAATCACTATAGTCATCAATGAATGTGAGAATGAATCTTGTTCAAGATCTAGGCTCAGTAGGCATTGGTCCCATAAGGTCAGTATGAACCTAAAAGAAGGCTATGTGTATATGAGGCTATATATAGATAGCTTCTTTTGTGATGTGCAGATCAACAATAGGGATTATTAAGTGGGAGACTCACTCTAGCAGAGAGACTTGACAGAGAGTAACAATACTAGTGTGTAGTACTGGATTGAGCAATTGAGATGAGGAATGTTTCAGAGATGAGCTGTTATCTCTGAAAGTGTATTATTCCAAACTACTAATCTAGGTACAGAAGGGTTTGTATTCATAAATCTAATTAAAGTGGAGATTAAACTTTACTTTGTTGATTATGATGTCATGATTCTAGATAAATGTTCTATTATGATGTCATAAGCAGCAATGACAGTCAATGACATCATGCACAGTCAGTATCAGTCAGTTGCACAGTCATGTACAGCATCAGGTCTGGACTGCTGACTAAATGTGCAGCATCTGGTCCAGACTTGTTACCTGATGGTTATCATCAGATATGGACACTATTGACTAATCATTATTATGTCCATAGTAACCATAACTAATTATTAATGATTAATATCATTAACATTGGTTACCTGACTGTTTCATTAGTAGATAACTAATGTTTTGTCAGAACCAAGGCTAAGAGTTGAGTTGCATGCTTATCTGATTTCTGAAAGCTTCTATCAGGCATTTTACCAAGCTGACACCCTTTGCAAGGAGGAAATGCTTTTGGTAATGTTAGATTGGGTACACCTGATAGGTGGGTATATGCATGGTGTAATACATTGTATGATGTGTGGCCAAATCTTTGGTGCCATAATAGATAAGAATTATTATCTGCAAGGGAGGTATATGTAAATCTGAGTCACAGGTGTAATCATTTCTGACTGAAACCAGTGAAGATTGTTAGCAGGTGATAAGGCAGTGGCCTGTATTACTATGTGTTCCATTCTGAGTACTCTTACAACAATAGTTGTGGACAAATAAGGATGGTATAGACAGTAGTCTATGAGATGCTTGTGGAGCATACCCTACTTCTTGTAATGTAACCACTGGATGCTTGTTTCCTGTTTGTTGTATTAGTATGGTTCCAGGACCATACATGGAAACCTTGTCACTATTAACAATGGTGGCAGTTCTTTCATGCTCATGAAAATGTACAAAGTCATCCAGATAGGAAGATAGATGGTCTGTACAACCACTATCTAGCATCTAATGTATTTGTGAAAATTCACTTTGTATAGTGTTGACTTTTGCTGCATCAATGCAACTTGTCTTGTTGCAGCAGAATGCATATGCCATACTTGCTGCATCTATACATCTCATGTTATTGTAGTTAATTGCACTCTGTTGGTTTGCTGCATTTATGCAGCATGTGTCATTGTGGCAACCTGTGGCAGTGTAACTGCTTATGTAATCTGCTGCATATATGCACTGTATGTTGTTGCAGCAAGATTGCACTTGTTATTTCACCTATATTTTTAATAGCATTTTTATTCTTGTATTCTACCACATTTATGCATATGGTGTCATTGTGGCAATTTGCAATTTGCAGGCTTGCATTTTTGAGATTTGTAGAAATGTAGCAGGTTGCATCTTGTGAGTCATACTAGGGTTCACCCCCTAGATAGAAGCATGAGCATTCATTAAGCTCTTCATCATACACAACAATCTCATAATTATTATTATGGTTCTTTTCTACTGCTTCATTGTAACTTGTCCATCCAGTATTGCATTCAGCCACATTTACACTATCTGTAGAAATGTGGCCAGGTGCAACTCTTTCATAAGTCCTTTGATCTTGATCTCCTTTGAAGTCAGCTCAGATTCTGACAACTTGGTATATAGGATGGAGTGGAAAGTCAATGGGAGGTGGACAATTCAATAGGGCTTCATCCAAGTGGTTGTGTGTGAGATGAGATTTGTCCAAAATGAGTCCTCCAAGTGAGATAACTTCATTGCCTTTTCTTTTCTGCTTCAACTTTGACTTCTTTGATGTTAGTGTCTCAGTAAGAGGTCTCGGTGCCTCTATTGGAGAGGGAGTTGGTGATGACACATAAGAGTTGTTTGAGTTGAAGCATTCTTGGATTATTGAATCTGGAAGTCTCTGTCTAGATGTAAATAAGCCTGCACCTGCTATTTCAGATTGAGTGGGCATAGGCATGAAGGTAATGCAGGTTCCCAATATCCATACCAGTATCAATCTCAATGCTTTTGTCATTGTTGGGTGTGGGCTCTTCCCACATGTCATGGCTTTTGCCTTTCATGATCTCTCTTTCCATGTGATGTCTTTGGATGCTGTCCAGCTACTCCAAAGGATGCCATCAGAATCCCATTGTTCCTGTAAGGTAATGGTGGATGCTTCATGGAGATTTCTGAAGTGTCTTAGGTCATATTCTGGTTTGTTCTTATCAAATTTGACAGCATGAGCAAATCCATTACCTATAATCTCATTGGCTTTCATCTTTTCCTTTCTCTTGTCTCATTCTTGCTGCTTGGGACAGTTTTGCCTGAATTGGAATCCAGCCCAATTGTGATCAGCATATGGGTTGCCTTATCCTCACTTGAACAGTCCACCTTGGCCACAACCCACTTGGGTCTCATTGTAGGAAACTATGATTTCCTAGGTTCATATCTGGTTATTCTTATGCCAGGGACTGCTCCCCAGGATGTCTATCGCACATGCCACTTTGCGCTTCATTGTCAAGTACATTCCACATTTTTTCACTGTCATTTTGTCTTCTTCTGCATGTATCCACACTAATTTCTACATTCACTTTTTTTGGATTTGTTTACATTGTTTTGAACTTCATTTCTATTCATCCTTATGCATTCCTATATGTCCCTTATGCTTTATTCTACCCTTCCCATTCCTTTATGTATGCTATTTCAATCTTAAGTCTTGGGTATGCCCAGACTATAAAGGATTGTTGTTGGCATTTCAAACAATCTATCAAACTTGAACTGAATCACATTGCATCACTTGCCCAGAAATTGTCCCTGCTTACATCTATCACCTTGTACTTCATATTCTGTACTTCATAATGCCTTGCCATCATCATCACCGTCATCTCTGCCTCTTCTGCTTTTTCTGATTTATCCACTTTTGAGTGAATCATTCTGAATGCACCTGGAACACTGCCATCTTGCTGGGAATGCCTCTCATCCTCCCCTTCTTGATATCCTCTTCCCTTCAGAACCTCTTTCAAGACAAGCCTACCACACCTCTATCATGCTGCCAACATCCCTAGCCAACAAACTATCTTTACACCACCAGAGATGGTTCTAGTGTTGCTAGACTTGGGTTGTCATGTATTAGTTGTGGGTGGTCCCTTTCAAATAACATTGGTTTGAAATGCACCACTTACTCCACTTTGATTCTGCTCCACATTATGGATTCTTGTGGAGAGCAGGAGTTGTGCTTCATAGAGATTGATTTCTGATAAGATCTTGCTCAAGACTACATCTACCATAAAGGTAGTAGCTTGAGTCTTGGTGATGGTGGTGCAGAAAGCAGAATAATCAGATGGAAACCAAGTCAACAACAACATAGCTTTAAATGATTCAAGCATAACAAGGCCAGCCTGAACCATCTGATCAAATAATGACATGATCTTGCTGATGTCCTCAGTGGCTGATTGGGTTTTGATGCTTGTTTACATCAGTCTGGAGAAGAGATAGAATTGGCCAGATAAGCCACAAGATCTGAAAAGTCCACTGAAACATTCCCAAAGCAATTTTGCCAGGGAAGCATAAGTGTTGTTATGGGTGAAGTTTGCATGATGGAGTAAACCATCAGACAGAGTCTGGGACATGATCCCAATGATGTGTTTATCTATGACAAGCCATTTGGCTTGGTCTGCTGCATCAGTAGTTGCATATACTACTGTATCTTCAATCCATCCCCAAATTGACAATGATTGGAGGATAGATTGTATTCTCATGGACCACATAAGGTAGTTGACATGTCCATGAAGGGTTTGGATATGGGTAAGCAAGGTGTTGTCAACCTTGAAGTCTTCAGACACTTTGAGAGTGTGCATTGCCATATCATATGGTTAAAAAAGAGTAAAATCTGCAAAGTACAAGTTAATATATGTTCATGAAAATAAGACATAAAAGAACTGGAGGAAGAGCTGCTAGTTGCCACAACTGCACACCTTGTGTCATTGCAGCTCAAAGTTTGAAAATTTTGAGCAGTAACAACAACAACAACTTCATCAAGCACTACAAGTGCTGCATTCATGCATACTGCAACATTGCAGTCAAATACACCCACAAGAGCAACTGTGCCAACAGCCAGAGTGTTTGGGGGAGTCTGCTAAGGTCCTGTCAAGACCTTGTGAGTTGCTACATCTGCACTATGCATGTCATTGTGAAGATTAGGAATGATGGATAAAGTAACTCATCTCCAATCTGTAGTTCCCTTTTTGTATGAGTGAAATAGGGAATTCCTTTGTGAAGATGGGTCATAGATCCACATGCATGTCTAGAAGCAATAGATATTTGTCCATCATTTGTCTGTTACACCATTTTGCATATGTAATGGCACTTGCAAGTTGTAAAAATAATATACAACAACATTGGACTTAGCCATTTTCTACATACAACCTGCATATCACAACCGAATGCCAGTGCAAAAGCAATACAAAAGCAATGAGTTCATCAACAATGATAATGATTATCTTACACCTAATCTGTCATGTTCTGTATCACCCATGCTATTGATCTCAGACAAGAATGATCTTTCTGATTTATCATTGCTAGCCAAGGCAAGATTGCTGGCCAACACTTGCACAACAACTAAACATGATATTGTTGAGCAAGGTAATGATAAGCTGCCAGTGCTGCAGTGAGTAACATGAGCTCAGCGACTGACAAGTCAACTAGTTATGTATTACTGTACCTGCAGTGAGTAACATGAGCTACAGTACAGTCAGTATATGTATGAGGACAGAGTAAATGTATGTCTCACCTCAATGACTGATGAGTCAACTGAGGTGTCTACTATGTGAGGCAAGAGAAAATAGTTGTGATTATCTAATACATACTAGCCCATTTGGATATACTCCAACAAGTGCCTGCTATGGTAGAAAAGGATGCAAAAGGATGCAAAAGAAGTAGCATATATTCATCTTACAGGTATAGTTACTAACAGCAAGTAAAGCTTTAGAACAGAAATCAGCCAGCAATGTAAAAGCTGTCATTAATGCAACATACAATCTTTCTACAGTGACTCCCAAAACTGTTACAATATTTGGCCATTTTACAGTGCATGGAGTGTACTGCAACCACCCATGAGAATGGCACTTAGTGTTGGTGGGACAAATAGTAGTACACACCCCTGGCTACCTACCAGTCCCTGGGTCATGTGATTCCACCCAGAAATGGAAGAGATATGCCCATATCAAAACAAGCCCTACATTGTAACAGTGTTGTTACTTTTGTGATAACCATAGGATCTCTATGAAATGAAGTGATAGTTGATGTTGTTTGGTGCTACAAACAAAGATACACATATGTACATGATGTCTGAGCTTGAAAATATTCTCACACTCCTGGACTTTTGATCATGGTCATTATACAATTCCTTTTTGATGTCCAAAGGTACAGCATCCTCTCTTAGCTTGATTCTGGTCTTTCTGCTTGTTCCATCACTTCTCACACCAATCTTAGTGTTGCTAATGTCTCTAGATATCATTCCCAGGAGTATTTCACTCTTTAAAAATCACTTGGGAACTATCCATTGAAGCCCTCCTTCAGTGTGCTGCTTGTTTGACCACCAGCAACAAGGTCAAAAATGCTATCCATGTCACCAAAATGCTCTTTACTATTGTCAACCAATCCTCCCATTCCAACACAGTTCACCTTTGCCTGAAAAATGTTGGTATGGAAGCTGCAATCAGGTCCAAACAACCTCTACTCTCAATTGAGTATTACAAAGTGGGTTTGGATTCTGTGTATGTCCAAAAAATTAGACTGTGAATGACTGAAAACATGTAATATGGTCAAATGAGACCAAAATAAATTGCCTAGGGCCAGATGGTCACAATTTTTGTAAGCATAGACCCTCTTAGTGGCACTTGGTTGAGAGTAGGGATTGTGTGGACCTGATTACAGCCTCCATACCAACATTTTTCAGGCAAAGGTGAACTGTGTTGGAATGGGGGGATTGGTTGGTAATAGTGAAGAGCATTTTGGTGACCTGGACAGCACTTTTGACCTTGTTGCTGATGGTCAAACAAGCAGTACATTGGAGGAGGGCTTCAATGGATAGTCCCCAAGTGATCTTTAAAGAGTGAAATACTCCTGGGAATGATATCTAGAGACATTAGCAACACTAAGATTGGTGTGAGAAGTGATGGAACAAGCAGAAAGACCAGAATCAAGCTAAGAGAGGATGCTGTACTTTTGGACATCAAAAAGGAATTGTATAATGACCATGATCAAAAGTCCAGGAGTGTGAGAATATTTTCAAGCTCAGACATCATGTACATATGTGTATCTTTGTTTGTAGCACCAAACAACATCAACTATCACTTCATTTCATAGAGATCCTATGGTTATCACAAAAGTAACAAAACTGTTACAATGTAGGGCTAGTTTTGATATGGGCATATCTCTTCCATTTCTGGGTGGAATCACATGACCCAGGGACCGGTAGGTAGCAAGGGGTGTGTACTACTATTTGTCCCACCAACACTAAGTGCCATTCTCACAGGTGGTTGCAGTACACTCCATGCACTGTAAAATGGCCAAACATTGTAACAGTTTTGGGAGTCTCTGTATGTTTCCAGCATCCAAGTTCCAGAAAGATGTCAAGAAATGAAAGGGATTCAATGCATACTTCAAGCTGTTACAAATGTACATTTTCACTTTCTTTATGTCTCTTTTCTTTTCTTTTTCTTTTTCCATTCTTGGCCCCTGACAGGATGTATGCATCAGCAATGACTGGCATCTAAGCATATGTTTATCTTTCACTTATGGATATATGGACCCATTTGATCTTTCACTTCTTCATGGACTAATGGAGTGTGCATTCACCTTTGGATTTACTTCACAAACATCACATATGTCATCATTGGACTCACCTCATGCCTAGGGCATGTTGGGGATGTTGGCCTCTATGATCATTTATCTTTAGATCTGCCACACTATGCACCTATGGTATGTTCTCCTCATGATCTATGCATATATGGCTATACTGCCACATCCTCACTGGATGTGTATAAACACTTTATCTATAATCTGTACAGTACACAGACAAACATGTAAAGTAGTATATAAGCCAATAGATCCCCAAGGAACTCCTCAATCAAGTTCTCTTGGTTCTCCCCTCAGAGTTCCATAGCAAGATAGATTCCCTTCTTCATCTTTCCTTTCTTTGAGTACTTGCAAACTTGCATGCTCACATTTTTCATCTCATCTTCACACTTTTGTCCATGCCAGACATCAGACTATGGCTTTGAGTATTTCATTAGAACTTGACTACACCTTCCCCATCATACATAGTACCCAGAAGTAGCACAAGTACCCTTAATTCCTCTCAATCCTTCACATGTGTTTGAGGCTGACAATGCTTGTGCAAAGTGTGCTCACATTTCTTCAACAGGGGCTCAGCTGGTTTAAATATAGAAGCCAGAGTGGAGCAGGAAAGAAGGATAGCCAAAGATGGGCTCCCATGCCATCATCCAGCACTTATATGTGAGGTAGAGGACCTCCTCAACAAAATCTTCAATGACCTCCTATTGGACAACCCTTTGGAGGATGTAGGGGGATTACTGTACCCAGAAAGTGAGGGAATTTGGAAGCTGTTGAATGGTAACCAATTTCCAGACTTCTTCATGGGAGGGTTCATTCCCACAGAGGTAGTGGAGTTGGAGAGAGAGGGCTTTGAAGAAGTGAGGCACCACAGGCACCATGGCAACAGATACCACACCCCCACCCTTGTACCCAAAAGAACATGTAGATATCATATTTACATTTTTGACATCTGGTACCTATGATATGATACATATGACAAGTGGAATGGAATAGATGCATGCTATCTCTCCCCTCAATCAGTTCTACAAAAGCCTTTGTGTAAACTATGCTAAATCTTATACAACACATACTTTCTTTCATTTCCTGAAATGTTGGGACCTGTGCACATTACTGCTGAGCAATGGCAGCAGAAACTCAATGTCATAAACCACTACTCACAAAGGGTTCAGGAGCTTGAAAACCAAAGAATGGGGCTGGAAGCTCATACAAGCCCAGGCTGCCCTGCAGCAGGCAATCAGTGATGGACAAGAAGCTGCACAAAGAACAAGAGAGTTGATGGAACTCCTCAAATGGATTGGAGCGGTTGGTCCTGACAGGCAACCACAACCCAGTTTTTTTAATTAAGGACATGAAGGAGGTGGTGGTGGTGCTTCTTCAAAAGTTGAAGTTTTCTTGGATCCAAGGTTGTATGATGGCTCCCTAGCCAAGTTTGAAGAATGGTGGACCAAGATGAAGGCCTGGCTGGATTGCAACCCCAGGCAATTCATGATAAATGACAGCACTGGTGGGCTGGAATCACATGGCACTAACCAAGCATATGCTGTCCTCACTTGCTTAACAGGGGCATAAAATGACCATTACACAGACATGGAGCTTACAAAGCTTGCCAACCAGACCAGTACCTTAACAGACTGGAACCAATTGGAGCTTGAGATTGAGGTAGTCTTCTAGCTGCAACTACAAAAGGATTTTGCCCACAATAAGCTGATGAAGCTGAAGTAGGGTAAAAGGGAGATTGTTGACTTCATTGCCAAATAGCTGAAGTATTACCATATCACTGGTCTTGACAACAACTCAGGGGTATACCTGCTAGAAGGAGCAACTACCTCTGAGATAAGACAAGAATTAATCAAAGGACACTACCAGATGATGGTGGAGCTGACCTTGAATGAGATTAAGACCATTTGCCTTCAGATTGAGGCCTTCAGCAGATTTCAAGGAGTGGGGGGTGCAAGCTCATCTACTCAAAAGACTACACAAGGTGTGGTGCACATTAATGCCACTAACAACAAGGGCAAGGCAAGAAAGATGCTTGCTTCAATTGCAGGAAGGAGGGACACCTTTTTTGTGATTGCACAAAACCCAAACTCAAGTGTTTCAAGTGTAAATTCCTGGACAATACCCACAAAGACTTGTTCACATAAGAAGAGGAGTGCTTGCACTACAAAGATGGGCAACAACAATGATGACAAAGACAAAGATGAGAGAGCTGGAGGGCAATTGTCTAGTGCAAATGAAAAGCCCTGGAACCAAGGATCAGATCTCTTTACTGCATTGTAGGGGATGAATTATGACAAAATGAAAGCTTTTTTTTATGATATGAAGGATAATAAGTCCAAAAAGGGAAAAGGCAAAGTGAACTGAATGTCAAGGTGTTCAGTTTATGGAGCATCAAAATCACTTTGATTATCTAACTGTTGAAGAATCCTTGGACAAAGGGGAATTTGATGATAGTTTTATTTCTTTTACTCATGATAGCCAATGCCAAGAGGCAACTCCTATGAAGTGTGGCTAGGGCTTTAAACCAGTGCTTGATTCTCTTTTACAAAAAGACAAAAAAATTAATGATGATGAATTCCCTAATGAAGTGTGAACTCAACACCTCCACATGGGATCTAAGATCCTGCTTGAGGTTAAAGTAGCCCAAGAGGGGAGCCAAGAGTTCAAGGAAGCAAATGCCCTGCTAGACAGTGGTGCTAACTTTATTTTTATTGATAAAATGTGGGCAAAGGAACAAGGTCTCACTATGTGACCCCTCTGACACCCTATTCTCATTTTTAACATTGATGGCACAAAGAATTCTGCCAGAAACATTACACATTGCGTCAATCTAGTAATTGACTATTTAGAACATTGTGAGAAGATCACAGTAGAAGTAACCAACCTCAGAAAGAACTCAGTGATACTCAGGTACATGTGGCTGAAGAAGCACAACTCTGAGATTAACTAGGAAACAGGCAACATCAAGATGACACATTGCTCCAGAAGTTGCTATCTGTTGTAGGAATGATCAGTTTTCTTGTGATGCTTTGATAATGAAGAAAACAATGATGCTTGGAATGCCTACCACATTCATGTCAGGCAGAAAGTGGACCTGGACCTTGCTAAGCTAATGGATGCAAAGAAGGATCCCCAGGAATTGGTCCCCAAGTGTTATCATAAATATATTTATATATTCTTTGAAAAAAAATTGAAGCACATGCCTATGCACAAGCCCTGGGATCATGCCATAGATCTTAAAGATTCATTTAAGCCAAAGCAGGGCAGGCTGGTTCCCCTTTCCTCCATGGAACAAGAGAAGGTCTCAGCTTTTATAGATGATCAATTACAAGAAGGATATATACATCCTTCAAAATCAGGAATGACATTACCAATATTCTTCATACCTAAGAAGGACAGCAGGAAGCACATGGTACAGGATTACTGCTACCTGAATAAGCACATGGTATGGAATAATTATCCATTACTCCTAATATCCCAGCTAGTGGATAGACTCAAAGGAGCTCAGATCTTTATCAAAATTGATCTGAGATGGGGATACAACAACATTAAAGTCAAGGAGGGTGATGAATGGAAAGCAGTGTTTGTAACACATCACAGATCCTTTAAACCCCTTGATATGTTCTTTGGATTATGCAATTCACTTGCAACCTTTCAATCAATGATAAATGCAACATTTGCTGACATGGATGATTGCATGGTGGTCTACATATATTGATGACATTATAATATTTACAAAATTGGATAATATGGAGGAGCACAACAAGATTGTGAAAGAAGTCCTTTGTTGCCTCACTGAGCATAATCTCTTCACTAAAACAGAAAAGTCAATATTTCAGGTCTTGGAAGTAGAGTTCCTTGGGATGGTAGTATCTAAAGATGGAATGCACATGGACAATTCCAAAGTTAAAGCAGTATTGGAGTAGCTTGCACCAAAGAATGTCCAAGGAGTCAGGAGCTTCTTGGGCTTGGCCAACTTTTATCATTGCTTTATAAAGGGTTACATGCAAGTTGCAAGATTGTTCAATGACCTTGTGGAAAGAGACACACCATTCACCTGGAATGAAAAGGAGCAGACAGTGTTTGATACACTTAAAGAAGAATTCACAACAGCACCCATTTTGGCATACCCAAACAATAATTGTGAATTCCAGTTGGAGACTGATGTCTTGGATTTTGCTACAGGAGCTGTTTTATCCATGCACAAGGATGACAAGTGGCATCCAGTTGCTTATTCCTTCCACTCAATGTCACCAGAGGAACATAATTATCCAGTCACCAACAAAGAAATGTTGAGTATTATTTGTACCCTAGAAATTTGAAGACATTATCTTGAAGGTGCTAAGCATCAGTTTGAGATCTGGAATGATCATGTGAATCTTCAATGGTTCATGCAGAGGCAAGACCTCAATTATCACCAATTGTGCTGGTCCCAGTATCTCTCATGTTTTAATTTCTTGTGGCTCCATAAGACAGGGGCTACAATAGGGAAAGCTGATGCACTCTTTAGAAGGGAGGATCACACAGTTGGTATTGAAGAAGATAATAAGGGAGTTCTTATAATACCCTTGGAGAAGATCTGATTTGTGATCAAGATTGCCAATGATGGGGATGACATCACCTCTTATATTAAGAAAACCCATGCTACACTTCAGGAAAGTGAAGTTTCCAAGCTATGCAATGAGCTGGCTCTTGAAGCAAAGGACAGTCTTCTATATAGAGACAACCAAATTGATGTTCCTGATGGACTTCGGATGGAGGCCATTTGCTTGTATCACAACATACCCCTGATGGGTCACCCAAAACAGGAGAAGACTCTTGAACTGGTTCAACAATCTTATTTCTGGCCCAAGATGGCCACCCTTATCAAAAATTATATATCTTGGTACAACAAGTGCACCTGATCTAAAGGTGGAACCACTATGCCTGCTGGAAAGTTGAACCCCTTGGAATTACCACACATGCCTTGGATAGACATCAGCATGGATTTTGTCATAGATTTACTCCTATCTAAAGGATTTGATGCAATCCTAGTGGTTGTTGACTGATTTTTAAAGGAGATCAAATTCATTCCCTATAACAAAGCTATTTTGGCCTTAAAGACAGCCAAACTCTATTTATTTCATGTATGGAAGGATTACAGCTTGCCAAGATCCATTATCAGCAATCATGGACCTCAATTTGCATTGCAGTTATGAAAGATCTATGTACCCAATTGGGCATTAAGCCTAAACTGTCCATTTTATTTTACCCACAGACTGATGGTCAGATGAAGAGGATTAACCAGGAGTTAGGCCAGTATCTATATCTTTATGTCTTAGAAAATGAAGTGGATTGGGCTGAATGGTTGCCCCTAGCATAGTTCACTTATAACAACAAAGTGCAAAGCTCAACCAAATTTTCTCTTTTTTCTATTACCCACTCTTACACACCTTGCATGGGAGTTGAACCTTGGGCCTCTTCATTGAAAGCCCCTTCAGCTGACATCATGGCAGATCAGCTTGCCAAAGTTTACAAAAACCTTCGTTTGGCTCAGGACCAGATGAAAAAGTATACAGATCAGGAGTGATCCAATGTCCCTGCTTATGCAATAGGTGATCACACATGGCTATCTATCATGAATTTGAGATTACCTTGGAAATCACAAAAGCTTACAGAACACTGAATTGAACCTGATGAGATCATAGAGCTTATGGGTTCCAATGTGGTCAAGCTGCACTTACCATCTTCTATGAGGATTCATCTTGTTATCAATGTTTCACAACTTAAGCAATATTGGGAAAGACTGCCTGGGCAGACTGCATCTCACCCTGGTCGTGCTCTCATCATCAAAGATAGGGATGTGGAGTATGAAATTGAATATATTGTCAAGTCACAGTGGAAAGGCTACCACCTGGAGTATTTGGTACACTGGACTGGTTATGATGACTCAGAACACACTTGGGAGCTGGCCAGCAACCTCACTCATGCCAAAGAGGCAATCAACAAGTTTCACACTTCTCACCCCTCTGTGCCATGGAAGCTGCAAATACGTTACATTGATTTTTGTGGACTCTTCTCTCCTTATGAAAACATCACAGAGCCTTCTTGGATCCCCTTTGATCACCTGGAAGTCAATCTTTAGAAAGGGAGTAATGTTACAGATGTACATTTTTTGCTTTCTTTATGGCTCTTTTCTTTTCCTTTTATTTTTCTGTTCTTGGCCCCTGATGGTAAGTTTTGGCAATGGCTGGCATCTAAGCATATGTTTATCTTTCACTTACAGGTATATGGACCCATTTGATCTTTCACTTCTTTATGGACTAATGGACCATGCATTCACCTTTGATTTACTTCACAAACATCACATATATCATGATCAGACTTGTTACAATTCACCCCTATTCTTTTTCCTTTGTCATTTTGTACTTGTCATCATCAGTGCAACTCGATGCTTCTCCTTCAATAGAGTGCTCTAGAACATGCAACATGTTTGTCATACATCATTATCTTTGCTATCTTTACTTCTTCTTCTTTTCGAACTTTCTCTGCTCAGTAACAGTTGTTCCATAACCTTTTATGACTTTCCATTGCACAGTATATAAGCCTAGATACTTTGTCCTTTGTACTCTAGCTTAATCCTGCTCAATTCTACCTTGTCCCCTTTGTCCCCCTCATCATAACTTGCTGCTACCTCTTTGGTAGGTAGACTTATCCTTGAAACCACCTACTATACATCCTAGTAGGCAGAACCCTTGACCCTGTGTGGCAAGTCCTTCATCCTCACCTTGAACCCTTGACCTTACATTCTAGTTCTTTGAGCCTATGCTTGTTCCTACATACCTGGACCAAGCATAACAAAAGGACTAAGCTCTACATTTTAGGATTGTTGTTGTTACAGATCCTCCACCATTCACCCCAGGACCCCCTCCCACACAGAATAAGCTCTGCATGGTATGCACAGGCTCACCATAGTAGAACTTCCCTCAAAAACCTTGTCCTCATTGTCCTCCCCCTCTGAACAATCCCACCTGGACCCAGATACCATACTTCCCACTGCTGCTGAGCAACAGGAGGACATTGACCTCACCCACCAACTCTTCTCAGCACTCCAAATGCTCAGAAATCCCATACCACCCTCCCCCACCCCAACCACCTCTCACCTCCCTCTATTTCTCTTCCAAGTGCCTTATCCTGCCCCTGCTCCTCCCTTTCTTGTCCACACCTTCACCCCCACCCAACCCCTTCCACCTTTTGTACCTCCTTCCATTATGACCACCCTTTTGAAACCAGTCAAACTTCACATTGGCTCCCCTGACACCTTTGATGGCGACTACACTAAGGCAACAATCTAGTTAAACTCTGTTCAGACCTATCTCCTTGTCAATGAAGAGGTATACAATACCGAGGCAAAGAAAATCACCTTTGCCCTGTTATACATGAAGTCTGGAGCTGCCCTCACATAGACCTCCTCCTTTCAAAAAGCTGCCCTCATTCCCAATGTCAATGGAACTCCTGTTGGTTTTGGCAAGTTCTTTGACTTTATCTCCTCCTTTAAAACCACCTTCAAACACCATGACACCCAAGCTCTAGCCATCACTTGGCTCTCCACTCAACAGATGATCAGCAATGCTGGTATCCCAAAACTTACTTCATTGATCTCAGAGTTCCACAACAAGGTCCAGATTAGTGAGATTGTGGATGAAAACATTCTCATTGGGTATTTCTCCACTGTCCTCCCTGTCCACCTTATGTGACACATCATGTCCATGGACACTATCCCCACAAAAATCAATGAATGGTACTCTAAGGCCATTTATTTCCTCACCCAATGGGGAAAGCCAAAGACATTGCCAAAAGGAACAAGTCTGGTTCCTCCACCTATCATTCATCCTCCTCTGCCTCCTCCTGTCCCTCGAAGGACCATCAAGATTGGCAAACTTACACCCAAAGAATGTCAATGATGCATTACAGAAGGATGTTGCTTCCAATGTCAAAAGACTGCTCATCTTTCTAGCAAATGCCCCACCTTCTCCTCAAACAACCCTAGGCCAAAGATGACTTCAGAGAAGAAGGTTAGGAAGGTCAAAGAAGTTCTCCAGCTAAGAAAAGTTGAGGATGATGATGATGAAGAAAGCATGGCTCAGATTTCCTTTGCCATGCCAGGTGAGGATTTTTAGATGGGGAGTGTACCCCAATGCAATGACCCCCTTTTCTTGTATGTCTATACTTGTATTGTTGATAACCAAACAGTCTATGCAAATCCTTGTTTACATTGTTGAACCCTTGCACCTGAAAGCCATTGGTACTCATGCTTTGATTGACTCAGGAGCACAAATCTCTTGTATTGACTGGGATTTTGTCTGAAAACACAAACTCCCAAAGATCAAACTTGGCACCCCCATCACTGTCAACAACATCAACCAATCTGCTAACAAGAACAGTCAAATTCACTTCACCACCTCCCTCTTCGTTTGCATTGGATCTGTGGCCCACCAGTCACCTTTTACATCCTCAACTGTGGGAAAGAAAATGTCATCCTCAAACTTTGTTGGCTTAAGGAAGTGAATTCAATCATCAACTGGACCTCTTGAGAGTTGTCTATTCCTCTGGAAACCAATCAATCAGATCACCTTTACCAAAAATACACTTGACCCCCCCCTTCAACCTCTATGACCCCAACCCCTTGACCTCCTTGCCATGTCAATGTCAACACCATCTGGGATGGACGATGCTTCAACTACATGCAGAAAGAGACCCAGCAACAACATCTCCTTCATAACCATGATGTCCAAGTCATCCAATGAATCATCTGATGTGGCTCTCATTTTATTCCAAATGCCACCATCACTAAGCTCACCACTGCCACAGAACTTGCTATGACAGCCAAGAAGGCAAAGCCTAAGCCAGTTCTTCCACAAGAATATGCCAACTTTGCTTCTGTCTTCTCAAAAGAGGCAACCGACCATGTTTCCCCTAGCCGACCCTATGACCATGAGATTAACCTTGACAAAACCTTTACCCCCAAAATTGACAAACTCTACCCCCTTTCCCCTGATGAAAAGGCTGCAATGGAAGCCTTCCTTGATGAAAATCTTAAAGCTGGCAAAATTCGTCCCTTGAATTCCCCCCAAGCAGCCCCTTTCTTCTTCATCAAAAAGAAGGATGGAGGCCTTTGTCCTTGCCAGGACTATAGATATGTTAATGAACATACCATTCATGACACCTACCCTCTCCCCCTCATCTCTTACCTTGTCAATAAACTCAAAGGAGCTAAGGTCTTCACCAAGTTCAACGTTCACTGGGGTTACAACAATGTTTGTATCAAAGATGTGTTGAGATTGTAGCATGATCACATGATACAAGATCACCTGAATTCATAGAATGTCAGAGAATGTTCTGGAATCCTCTATAGGATTAAGTTAGAAGACTTAGGAACAAACCAGAATTCATAAGATCAAACTAGGTTACCAATCATGCTTACACAATACTAACACTGTCATATTTGAAATAGAGCTTTATATGCTATTGGTTAGAACATGATGGAACATTGTGGAATGTACCAGAATGATTAGTCATTTGTTAATTGTTACAAACAAGTACATACAACCTAGCATGTATATAAGGGGGGCCTTATAGCCCATCCCTCTCTCTTCAGTTCCCTCACGAGGTCAATCCCCTCACAACAACTGAAGTAGTTCAATACTATTATTTTTATCTTGTCACACTACCCCTGCTCAATAGCGGAGACCCTTGCTTGTTCAGAGTAGTGCTCCTGTGTTATCCTAGTGAGTCTCTCCCACTAGAGATTTCTTTCTTGCTGTTGCACCATGCTGCTACCGAGCATTGAGTCCCACCACTCAGTTACTTTGTTTGAGATACCACTACTATCTTGAAAAGATGGACATCAATGGAAAGCAGCCTTCATCACCCACAAAGGCCTCTTTGAGCCCACTGTCATGTTTTTTGGGCTTTGCAACTCTCTGGCCACATTTCAGCATTTTATGAATGACTCTTTCCAAGACATGATTGCCAAAGGATGGCTCATCATTTACATGGATGACCTCCTCATCTTCTCCCCCAATGCTAAAACCCATGAGGAACATACCAAAAATGTTCTACAACACATGAAAGAACTCGACCTTCATCTTAAGCTCAAGAAATGCAAGTTCACAGCCTCCAAGGTCAAATACCTGGGTATGATTGTCTGCCCAGATGAGCTTGCCATGGACCTAGTCAAACTTGATGGTATTCAAGAATGGCCCACCCCTTCCAAAGTCAAGGATGTCTGCTCCTTCCTTGGCTTCACCAATTTCTATCGATGCTTTATTCCCAACTACTTTAACATTACCCGCCCCCTTCTTGATCTCACTGTTACACTTGGCCCAGGTAGGGACAAGTGAAGACTTGGTGAGGGTCACCTACACAAGTTGAAGGATGAGGGAATGGAGATTCGGCCTAGATTAACTAGCCAAGGGAGTTTACAAGGGCTGATGTAGTCAGGGGCGAGCCAAGAAGTCTTGGAGTCATGGTTGGAGGCGAAGGTTTTGGAGATTCAGGGTTGGATAGTTAGACTACCGATGTCGAGGGGAGTCTCGTAATAGAGAGAATCAAGGGTTCCTCTTTGTCTAGGATTATAAGTGAAGGTCGAAGAAGTAAGGGGCACTATTCTCTTAGGACTGAGAGCTGAGGCAGGACTGGTGAAGGCAAAAACCCAAGTAGGAATTGCTTGACAGTAAAGTACATAGCAGCTAGGTATATATACTACTGAGGTGGCCCAAAGGCACTGTTTAAAGGAGTCATCCTGAGTAGTGGTAGAATAGCCTTCAAGGCTATGGGTTCTAAGTATGGAGCACAGCATGCTGTGATCAGTGAAGCTGTCCATGATGAAGGGAAAAACATAAGTATAAATAGCATGGGACAGCACAGATAGAAATGTATGGGAAATCTAAGAAAAGAATGATTGGGCTCGACTAACCATATGGGAGAGTTGCGATCTAGGGGAGGAAACAAGTCTGTACTGTTCGGGAAGGAAGGAGAAATCAAAGGAGGAAGAGGAAAAAGAATAGGGGTTGGTGTGAATTGTAACATTACCCCTTTTGTATGGTGAAATCCCTGAGTTCACCTTAATTGAATGCATCCCCTTCATTGTTGATGTGGTTGGCATCATCAACATTGTCCCAAGCCCAAGAGATGTCCTCATCAGTGGTGGGGTTCCAGCTATCGTTGGCATTCCCCCAGGAGTCATTTCTGTCGTAGAAACCAGAGCAGCCCCAGTTATGTCCATGTTCATAGTTGCAGTAGTGGCATGGTTCATGGGTGTGTCGGGGGAGGGGGGGGGGGGGGGGGGTTGGGGTGGGTGGTGATGTTTTTTTGGCGGCTTTGGTGTGGGGGGTGGGGGGGGGGGGGGGTGGGTTGTG
>JBBPMV010000034.1:0-50638 GCA_038090495.1 Heimioporus retisporus | reverse complement strand
TTGTAGCACCAAACAACATCAACTATCACTTCATTTCATAGAGATCCTATGGTTCATTACAAAAGTGACAAAACTGTTACAATGTAGTGCTTGTTTTCAAATGGGCATACCTCTTCCATTTCTGGACAGAATCACATGACCCAGGGACCGGTGGGTAGCCAGGAGTGTGTACTACTATTTATCCCACCAACACTAAGTGTCATTTCCACAGGTAGATGCAGTACACCCCATCCGCTGTGAAATGGCCAAACATTGTAACAGTTTTGGGAGTCACTGTACTATGCAATGGAAGGTCATAGAAGGTTATGGAACAGCTATGACTAAGCAAGGAATGTTTGAAAGAAAGGGAAAGCAAAGATAACAAGATAAGGGCATGCAACAAACATGTTGCATGTTCTAGAGCACTCTATTGAAGTGAAAGCATCAGGTTAAGCCAATGATGACAAACAAGGATGACAAAGAGAAAAGAATAGGGGCAAATCGTAACATCAACCATGGACTTACAAAGGAGGTAATTCTATGCCCTATGTTAAAAACAGCCTCTGCTGAGGGAATTGCTACCCTCTTCTTCAACAAAGTCTACAAATGGTTTAGACTTTATGATAAAATTATCTCTGATTGCAATCCCCAATTCACATCATTCTTTGCATGAGAACTTGAAAAACTCCTTGGATACAACCTTTCTCTCAGTACTGCCTACCACCCTCAATCCGATGGTGAAACTAAACAAGTCAACCAAGAAATAGAAACCTACCTCCAGATCTTCTGCAGCAATAATCCCACCACATGGGCAGAACACATCACCAACACAGAATTTGCTCACAACCACTGCCCACACTCTGTCACTGAAAAATCCCCTTTCTATCTCATGATGGGCTATGAACCCTGCCCCCTCCCTATAGTTATTTCTGAATCATGGTTACCTGTACTGGAATCTCACCTCAAGGAACTATTAGCTACCCATGATGAAGCCTTGGCAGCACATGATCTTGCTTGCCAACTCATGAAATCCTGATACCATGAGAAATTCACCCTTTTTGTCAAAGGAGACAAAGTATGGCTTGATACCAAAAACCTCAAAAGATCAGTTGTCCACCCCAAACTCTCTGCCAAAAGAGAAGGCCCCTTCACCATCACCAAAGCCCTCTCACTGGTCACCTACCAACTACAGCACCTGAATACCTGGAAAATTCATAATATCTTCCATGCCTTACTACTTTCTCTGTACCATGAGAACAGCATACATGGCCTGAACTTCCTGACTCTGCCCCTGGATCTAATTGGCAAAGAAGAAGAATACAAAATAGAACAAATCATCAGACACCATGGCAACCCCTCTCACAGGCAATACCTTGTGAGGTGGAAAGGCTATTCCTCTGAAGATGACTCATGGCTCCTGGAAAAAGAACTCTCCCAAGCACAAGAAATCCTCTCAGAATATAAACTCCTCTGCCCTGCTGCTTTCCCTCAGAAACCCAATTGCCCACCATAATGTACCACCAGTTCTTCTCCACCCAAACCCTCTTCAAACTAGTTCTCCTTGACCTAGCTATTCCCCTCCCAGAAAAAATGTCCTCCTCTGCCAACACCCCTGTCTCCCCCTCCACCTCTGCTGTCACTGCCTCCTCCAGACCCTTTGTCCCCACCTCTCCAACTCTGACCTCCATTTCCCCCCTCTTCTCCAACCTCACCACCTTGTCCATCGGGACCCCCTCTTCCTTCTGCCCTACCCCCATTCACCCCAAATACCCCATCCACATTCACCACTTAGTCCACTCCACTAGGCAACTTATATATATTCCACTGGGTCCTCACTCATGAAGCAGCCCACCACTACCTAGAAACCGACCACCACTATGCCTTCTGCATGGAGGTAACCCATGTCATACAAATGTTCAACTCTAATCATGCACAGGAATCCTTCCTGATCTCCCATCCTGCCCCCAACAATATTGCCCAAAGGGTACTAGTGATGCAACAGTGTCAAGAAAGATTTGACACACTTTTTCACCTTGGCTTTGGCCATTTTATCCAGGAACTTATTCCTGCTGTGGTCCTCTGCCCCATCCTCCAGCCTCTCATTGAGGCCTTTAGCATCAATGAAAGGTGCATGTATTTTTCAGATCACTCTATCATGTTCCTTCCCCCAGTCCCTCACTATCTCCCTTCCTCTGAATCATCCTTTTGAGGGTGATCCCTGACTCCCCACCTCAACCAAGAGAACATCAAACCACTCCCCATCCCAATGTTGCACACCCCTACCTCCTTACAAACAGCCACCTCCCTCCTCAACCTCAGCAACACCTGCCCATGCAACCTCCACCTGGTCACCACCCTGGGAACTGCTCCCTTCCCCATTCCTGTTGACACTCCAGTTGAGAAGACCCCTACCACCAACCCCCCTGGATGGGAGCAGGAGCATCACAATGACTCCACATCCACCCCAATCACCACCTCTGATGCCACCAATACTGCATCCACAGTCACTGTACATGGGACTGCAGGAACTTCTCCTGCTGACACTGCTACCATTGGGCCCCTGGCCACCATCCTGCCCACTGCCCCCTTCATCCCTGTAAATCCTACCTCAAAAGTGTTGGCATTGACCCCCACAACCCTCCTCGCCACAACCATGAACCCTGCCACTACTACCACAAGAGCCATGGACATGAATGGAGTTGCTCAGCATTTTTCAACCAAGACCCTTCCTGGGGAGACACTGAAACCTGGGCTCCCACCACCAACAACAAAACCTCCTGGGGCTGGGACAACATGGACTTCAATGTCAACAATGCAGACCATGTCAACAACAAAGGTGATGCCTTTGATTAAGGTGAACTCAGGGATTTCTCCATACAAAGAGAGTAATGTTATGTTTCTCACAGACCCCTATTCTTTGTCTTCTTCCTCTTTTGACTTTACCTTTCTCCCTGGACATTACAGACTTGTTTCTCCCCATAGATCTATCACACAGCCTTGCACTATTTATACTTACTTTTCCCTTCATCATGGACAGCTTCACTAATCACAGTCCAACTGCACGTTTATACTTAGAACCATAGCCCCAAGGCTATCCTACCACTACTCAGGATGACTCCTCTAGACAGTGCCTCCAGGCCACTTCAGTAGTTTATATACCTAGCTGCCATGTACATTATCATTAAGCAATTCCTACTTGGGTTTTTGCCTTCACTTGTCTTGCTTCTGTCCTTCATCCTCAAGGGAATCATGTCCCTTGCTTCCTTCATCCTTTGTCCTTGACCACTCAGCGTAGTGGACCCTTGATTGTCTAATTAAGTGAAACTCCTTGATCTCCAGTAGTCTAACTACCTGACCCTGAACTCTTGTAACCCTTGTCTCTGACTGCGAGCAACCCCAAGACTCCTTGGCTTGTCCCTGAGCATGTTAGCTCTCATCACTATTGTCATTACCCCTTTGGCTAGGTAATCTAGGTCTGAACTCTCATCCCTCGATCCTTTGACTTGTGCAGGTGATCCTACCAAGTCTTTGCTTGTCCCTACCCAGGCCAAGTGTAACACTGACCTCCTCAAGGAGATCAAAAAGAAGTTTGACCACCCCACCATCTCTTCTGCCATCACTGAGTTCAAGTCCCTAATGACCCTCACCTTATCCAGCAATGCTCATCCTACATCCACCTTTTCCAAGATGAATGGCCACTTCATGCAGCTATCCCAGATGGCTATGCCATCAACAAAAAGATTCAGTTGATGATCATCATTTCTAAGCTGCCTGCATACACTGGCCCCATAGTTGCTGCCATCACTGCCACTGCCACAGACATTGACATGACCACCAGGAAACCCAAAATGGACATCCCAAAGGTGGAAGCCCTTGACAGCCAGCTCACTGTAGCTTGGTAGACTCATGTCCAACACCACCCTCCCAAACAGCCTCAGGCCAATAAGGTCAGCACCATTAAACAGCAGCAGGGAGATCTCCAATTCTTCCAGCAGCAACAGGCCAGTTCCTCTGGTGACAATCAGGGGAACAAGAAGTCCAGGAACCATCAGGACAACCACTCTGATGCAGCGGAGAAAAAGAGGAAGGACAAAAAGGACAAAAAGAAAAAGGAAAAGGCTGCAATGGCTAATGCCACTGCCTTGGCCTCCTTTGCCTTCACCTCTGCCATCATCATCTCTCTCACATCCACAGTCTTCACCTCGCCTGTCCCTGACCCACATGTCCAAGCACACACCACTGGCACAACTCACTGGGGTCCTCCCACCTTCTCTCAAACAAAAGACACCATCTCCTTTGCCTGCAACATTGAGGCAGACATAAGCCCTCAAGTTATCTGCAACCTCAAGCCCATCATGGCTCACCACTCCACTTGCACAGAGCAATCGCTCTCTGACCAGATCTCCCAGCTGCTTGCCAAAAGGCTTAGTGATATGCTGGATCTCCCTCTTGCCACCACCACTGGCATCATGGAAATCCTCAACCTCATGGACAAGGATGACAATGAAGACATGGTGAGCCTTGGGGATGACAGTCATGACAACTATTTGAAGCAATTCTTTATGGACTCCACCTTGTATGTGTTTCCTCCCACTCCTTCTACATCAGGTACTGACATGTGGTTAAATCTACCTCAGGTAAATCATATGTACACATTTCCTGTAGTAGATAGTAGCAAATCTACCATTACCTCCTTCAAGTTTGCTTTGTGTGATTGATGTTTGAAACACTTCAACAAAGGAAAAGAGAAGGAACATGCCCACAAACCACCATCTGACATGTGGCTACTTGACTCTGGTGCCTCTGCACATTTTTCACCAAGTGTTGATGACTTCATAGAATATGTGCCATTTACAACACCCCAGTATGCACAAACTGCTAATGGCTGTGCTGAAATCAAAGGCCAAGGCACCATTGTGCTACCTTTTGCCCAACATTATGTTAGGCTATCACTGGTATTATATATGCCATCCTGCTCAGTTCAGCTTATATTGATAGGCACATTGTTACAAGATTCCTGTCTTTCCATCTGCACCCAACCTGGCTTCATTACCATATGGGACTCCTGCATGAAACAGCCATATCTTGAGTTTCACTCTCATGGACAAGGCACCATGTTTTGGTTTAGGGCAAAGAACTGCAGGACGCAAATACTGCCTCTCTCAAGTCTATATTGGACTATGAAACACTGCACCAGCAGCTTGGACACCCTTTGCCCAAAGTTGTTTGTAAGGGTGCTAAGCCTTTAAAGAACTTTCCAAACATTAAGGTGCCAGCCACTCCCAGCATTTGCTCTGGATGCCAATTAGGCAAACAGCCAAACTGATCTTATCCTCATAGCGAGAAGCAGGCAACTGCTCACTTTGAATTGATACATTCAGACTTGAAGTCCTTTGAGGTCACTTCATACAGCAAGTACAAGTATGCTGTTGTCATTTATGATGACTTCACATCTGCCACATGGACCATACTTATTTAGTTGAAAGACAAAACATTTCATGCCATTAGACAATAGTTTGTGTATGTCAAAAACAACACTCCACCATCATAAGAAACTGGTGATCAGATGCTGGGAGTAAGTACACCTCCAAGGCATTTGCCAAATTCTTAAAGGATCAAGGGGTTCATATACAGCAGTCTGCCCCCTATGCTCACCAGCAAAATGGGCATGCAAAGCAGTTAATTCATACTTTGATGGACAAAGCACAAGCAATGCATTTATACACTTGCCTCCCTCCTTCCTATTGGGAATGGGCTCTGCTTCACGCCACTTATGTCTACAACCACACCCCTCAGTCCTGACTAACTTGGGAAACCCCCTACACATTACTTCAGGGGGAGAAACCTTTGGTCTCTCATCTTTGCATCTTCAGATGTGGTCCCTATGTGCACATACCTAGTGTTGCCACAACTCAGCTAATGTTGAGCCAATTCCAACTCTCCCTGACTTGTCCCTGACTTGGCTCTGCTAGCCAAGTCCATAATTTTTCTTGGCTTGGCATGGCTAGCTTGACAGCTTATAGCCAACTCACAGCCAAGTAATGGCTTGTTCAACTCCCACCAAGGTCAAGCTTGGATATAGTTCATGTACAGGTCACTGACTACCACAGGTGTATAACACAACTATCTACAAATAACAAACATATGAATGAGTTTGCACAATACTATGTAATTTTCAACAATTATCATATCTGGCATGAGCATAGTGAGTGAATGTATAGGGAGAGCACAAAGTGGAGAGTGAGGTGTACAACAATTGGGTGATCCACTGCTGCATGTCATCTTGGGACTTGTAATGGTTTGGTGTGGGATGCATAACTGATGATGGGCATGTTTCTTGGGGGGGATGGAATAGGGTCACATGGTGCAGGTTGTATGGCAGAACAAATGTAATGGTGTGTGCAAGTAGGTGCAGGATGCTGATTAGACCCAGCACCTCCAAGCATGGTGCTTGCATTGCATCCCACACAAAGATCTTGCTGCACAATCAATTGATTTTTCATGCTTTGTGTTTTGTCAACAGATTGGGAGGGTGAGTGAAGTAGGGAACACATGTAGTCATAATTAGGGGCATCTGAGAAGGAAAGTGTGCAAGTATATAAAAGTAAACCCAAACTGGTTGCAGAGTCATTCAATGGCCATTGTTCACTTGTAATCAAGAACAGTTGACAATTTGGGTTTTCTGCCAGAATTCTTTTGCAGCCATGGGAGTGAGCCACATAGAAGATAAATGAGAACATAGACAAGGGACTCAAGATCATCCTGGAGATCCAGTTCACCTCCCAGATGACTATTAATGGACACAAACACTGGTGTTCCAGTAAGGCCACATTTTGGATGGAAGGGAATATGCTTGCCCATTGTTAGGTGACAGTACAGTTTCACAAGACCAAAGTCAACAAGGAAAAGTGTGGAGGGGAGGTCAACACCTGTAAGAATGTTCTGTGGTTGGATGTCACAATGAGTGTATCCACAGGAGTGAATGTACTGCAGAAGTGACAGCTGCATAAGGTGAGTCACATTTATTGCCTGTTCCAATAACCTGAATACTTCACCATTTGGCCCCCAACATGCCAAACAATGACAATATCAAACTTGCCTCACAGGTCAGCAAGATGCTAAAGTGTCAGACCCTAAAAATTGAGAATGAGAACATCAAAGTTGGATTCTCGGCTAAACCAGTGGACACATGGGATGCTGGCTGGTGTGCCTTCATTCATGCACATGAGGATGTGTGCTTCTCTCTTCATGGATGATGACTGGTTGGTGAGTTGCTCTAGTTTCATTGTGCAATATTGGTGGCTGATAATGTTGAACATTTTGTAAACAGTTGCTACACAATTTTCAATGGTCAGCCAGAGCCAACAACTCAAACAAAATGAGGTATTGTATGTACTGAATGACCCAGATCCAAGAGAGCCTCCAACCCTATACCTCCCATTGATTTGGTAAGAGATTTCCCCAGGCAGATCCTGGATTGTGCTGACTTCATTGTTTACCAGTCACATACAGGCATATAGAGTCCACAGGTCAGAGGTTGAACTGGGAGGAAGCTGTTGTTGCAGTCTTGCAAGAGGATTGAAAGGCAGGTGAGTAAGTTCATGCTTGCAGAACTTACAATTTTTTGTAATCTTGAGAACCCAAGAGTCCAGCAGTGCAGTGTTTGCAGATTCGATTCAAGGTTCTCTCTGATCAGCCTATCAGCACAAATTGATAAGCAATTTCACAACACATGCATTGCTATCATTTTAGCCAAATTTAGGTCAGCTGTCATTAGTATTCCCATGTGAACTAACTCCCTATTTGTCAGGAAGTGCATGGAGGGAGCCTTAATGGTGAGAGAAACTCTCGCTCCCCCCAATCTTCACCCCCACAGTCCTATGACTCACTGCACTGTCCCATTTATCAGAAGCATGTCTGTGATGGGATCTACTACATAAGCATAGAAAGAGCTATGTGCCCTGGGAATAGATGCCTCCTCATCACTGCTCACAGCTGTCAAATCGAAGTTTTCAGTTTCATTGGCATTCTGAAGTAGATTAGGAGCATCATCGATGCTGTTGTTGGGCTCCTCACAAAAGCAGACTGGGAGGCAATGAGAACAAACTAGATGTGGCAGTTCTTCAGCCTCGTTTGTATGCATGGTCAGAGATAATTGATCAGATTTCTGCATGGGGATCAGATGCTGCATGGTAGGGAGAATCTCCACACTAGGAATGGGATCTGCAGATTGGTTATGCTGAGCTCTAGTAGCTCATTGAGCCATTTTGAGGTTGCTATTCCACTAGATTGAGAGTGAACAACACTGATCATTAATACCCCATACAACACTGCAATCTTCCAGCTGTCTTTGCTTGGAGAACATATGTTCTTTGATGTCTTGCAGCAACACAATGCCTTACCATGTATAGCTCACATAGAGTGATCAATATCTGCCTAGTTCAGATCAAGTTGGAAATATATAATCATGTAAAGAGGGACACAATTCAAAGCATAATATGGAAGAATGAAAATTGCAGGCAACATACTAACTTGGACAAAACATGAGATGACTGATCATACTTGACATAATTTCTTTGAACCTTCACCCACCACTGCTTGTGAGCTCCCATTATTGAGAGAGCACTTTACATCCTGGAAAGTCATAGTGAACCAATTGACATATTGGTTGTGACTGGTCCTCTTGATACCTCTTGCTATATCCTTGTTGAATGATTGCAGTAATACAGGAAATGTCATAGCGTGCAGATGCAAAGGAGTGAGGTCAGGTTTGGTGCTTATCAAGTCTTGCTTTTCCTGTGCCTGAATGATCATTTTGCAAAGGGAGGTAACCAACTTCTTCATCTCAGTTAGGCCCTTGATGAACAAGGCCTCAACCTTGGCCCTGCCAGCACTACTCCCTGACATCTAGAAGTATGTCAGCATAAGTAACAGTCCATGAGTTCGATGGGAGGTGTACTTACACACATTGCATAATAATTGTCAGCATCATCAACACTCAAATGAGGAAATTCAGGGTCCTTGACCCACACATGATAGTTGACTTGCTTGATAGAGCACCAAGTATGACCTTCACACATCAAGGGTTGTATTAGGAAAGGGGTTCTGGAGTCAGGTAAATTTGATGCACCCTCTGGATTTGTAGAGGATGGAATGCTGTGGGTGGAATTGAATGAACTATGATTGATGAAATCAACATAGCTGAGGGAATTATGAGTCTGGGAGAGAAGCTACCATGCCTGACTCCTGAATGCTGGACTTTGGTAGGAGAGATCTTCTTGAATGTTGATTAGGATTGCCAGGCACATGGATGAGTGTGTATTGGTGATGTCTTTGATCTCAGACCAAGCATCAGCAAATGATTGAGAGGATGCAATTTGGCAGATGACAGGATGGATTGGAGCAGCAGAGTCATCTTTGGTAGTGAATTCAAGGGTGATGTCCAGCATGATGCTGCCATTGGTATTGTCAATCCTTAGTGCTTTGTTGTGACAGACTTGGCATAGAGCAGTTCCTTTGGAAATGGAAGGGCAGTCCCTTGAGCAGTCAGAATCTTGTCTATTGTCTGAATTGGAGATTTGTGGATTTTGGTTGGACATTTCATGATAAGCATTTTGAACCTGCCATAATAAGAGAAGCTACTCATTTTTTAGAATGATTGTTCATGGATGAGATGGCTAGGATAGGTCTTACTGAGGCTTTCCAAATCGTTGTTGAAACAAGGAAACAGCTTGCTCAATAAAGGTAAATTGCTCATATGAAACTGATGATACTTTTATGGAAGCAGAACAGAAATGTCAATATTAGAAAGAACACTGTGGTGCCTGTCACAGGAATGAGTGCATTACCCACTGATACTTCCAGACCTTCCTTATAGCCTTTGTGTAATTGAGCAAGCAATCCTATTGCACCATCACAAGTTCCTTAGGATTTAGAATATATACATAAGTGAGGTACATGACCAGAGGTGGACATAAAACTCACTCAGCTCATCAAGCATTAGTGGATCAACCAAACTTGTCAGAATGGCAACATCCTGGGCCCCAGCTGGAGCTCCACTGTTGGTAGTGGTGGCATGTGTGGTTGTTAGGAACACATTACTATAGCCTTCTTCCATTTGAATCCAGCCTCTATCTCAACAAGCCCCACAAGCTATCAATCAAGAATTCAATGCAGTTATCGGTAAGTTTGCTCCTCTACATCCAATGTATTATCTGATATGTTAGTAGCTTGTCAGAATTTCATTCTCAACTATCTATGCAATTGTGCTCAACTACCTCCCAGTTCAAGCCTTCACAGTTCCATGTGAAAGGGTCTTTCCCTTGAGCAGTGAAACCAACACAAATTAATGAAACCACACTTCACCCACATTGATGAAGGCCTTACAGATGCTTAAATTCTAACTGAAAAGATTGGCTGAATTTCATGAAAGACTAGTTCACACCACAAAAGGAAATTGTGGTTGATGAATATGATAATGACCACTTGGTGTGACTTTTCTCAGTGAATGTGAGCAGTTTAGATGAGATTCTTAGTGCTATTGCTGGAATGGAGGGTGATGAGATTTTTGGTACTATTGAGATTTTTGCATGATCAACCTACCACTTGATGTATGACATGCTATGACTACTTCATTGTAAATGTATTTTGGTCATCATAATATCAGCAGCTTACCATAATGGATTGAGATTTGATATCAAAGAGGCCAGCAATCCTTCCTGCACTTTTATCAATCCACAGCATTAATCAAGTGGGGTATATATCTGTCCCCCTCTTGCTCCTCTCCTTCATGTTCATCTACCCCACATACCCATCTAATGTATGTTCTACTTTCAACATTTTCCCTCTTGACTCACATTCTCCACAGCAAAAACTTGTTTACTTGAGATCAGGACCTCCTGTGTTCAACAAAACACTTGTTGAGGGATGCACATCCTACCAGGCATTCAACTGCCACCTCTCTGGGTCTGACCTGTTCATTGTTCCTCATTTGTGCAGTGAACTCAAGAGCATTCTGTGAGTCACTTTTGATTGTGCATCTCTCAAAGTCCTTCACATTGTAAACATCACACTATCCTCTAGAATCCCTCACCCTCTTGTCCTTACCCCAACCACCATCACCTACCATCATCTTGCCCATTTCACTCCCAACACTTGTTCCACACAACAATGGCAATGATGATGCAATAATCCTTGTGTCATTGTCATCACCACCACTACCTCATTCTCCTGTAAGTCCTGTCCCTCCCTTAACCATCTCACCCATTTTCCCTCTACCTCTTGTCTCATGCAAATGCAGTTGTCACACTGTGATTGACATACAAAAATATGTATCACCAATTCCTTCTAGATCACAAGTAATACCAAGTATACTCTGCTCATGACCATTGTGTATGATATTTGGAGGAATGGCAAGCTGAGCCTGATGACTTACATGTGGTGGGTGGATGTGACATTGAGAAGATTGCTGAAGAGTCAGGCATGGTTGTGCCTGCAGAAGATAGGCATATTGATCAAGAACCCCTTTCAATAACAATGGACATTGATTATCTGTTGGACTTTGGCCATGATGACATGGATGTTGTCACCCCAATTAGCCAAGTAAGACCATTTTCCCCACATATTTGAGATCACTCAATGGTTCATATTCCAGGTGCTTTACAGTCAGGTTCAAAGTCTAAACCCTTATGACTTGCCTCCATTGTCTTCAAAGGGCAAGGGGAAGATGCCTGTTTGGGATTCACATGCTGCATTTGCATGTCCTCATCCACACTTGAAGAATTTGATGTCACATAATGCACTTATTCAAAAGCTCAATGATTTGGAGAAGGACAGAAAGGCATCAATGCTTAGCACTGAGGAAGAACATACACATCATGTCAGGCTCAAGTAAACCTACTCCATCTGCAAAAAGGAACTCAAACTTCAGCAACAGATCAAAAAGTCTGCAACCACCAATGTGAAAGCAGCATTCAAATGAGAGGAGCAGTTCAAGATACTTGAGCTGTCAAAGGTGGATAAGGAGATTGAACTAACTTGGCTCAAAATTTCTTTACAGATGCAGCAATTGGATGATAATTTGCAAGATGGATCTATTGGTCCTCTCTGGGTTAACAACTGGTGTCTCAGAACTTTATGTTTTCACCATCCTCTCTTACACAATCTGCAGTGACTTTTCATCTGACTCCTCCTCCCATCATGGCCCTTCATCATCCAGCTGCTCTTGACATTTCCCTTCTTCCCACTGTGTTAATACCATCTCCAACTTCTTTCCTTTTCTTTCAAACTTTGTGTCAGCTTCCACTGTGTACTGCTTCAGATTTGCAGCTGTTTTTATCCTTGTTATATACATGTTCTACAGCATGATCTGTACTACAAGAATGTACTAGCCCCTTTTTTTTACTGCTATGGATGTATGTTGAGATTGGCAAACAACTTCTCCATGAGTTCCATGTGAAAGCAGTGTCCAGGTGACCCTTTGGCAACTTCCACCACAATAGGCAGTTCCTGTACAGCCTCATCCTCTCTCCCCTCTTTGGCTGTCCACCCTGTTGTCAATGGCACTTGAAGTGAACCCTCAACCCAGTTGATCATGTTGTGAAGAACCAGACAGCACTGAACCCAGTGTGTAGCAATCCAAATACATATCTTGCACTGTTTGTATTTTCACACAAAGCTCCTTCAAGCATTGGAATTGCCCTTTGATGGCTGCAAATGCATGTTCCATGCAAACTCATACCTGATACTGACAGCAAACAATTAAATTTAATGTATGTTTCAATTTCTGAACCACTGACTTTTGATAGGTGCCAGTTATACACCTTCTCAGCCCTTGACAAGCCTCCACCTTGTGTGCTCTTGACGGGGACTACACACCACAGCAGCACATTTGGTTGTTGGGTGATTTGAGTACCTTGGAATGCAAACATGTCATGAATGCTCCCTGGATGTCCCAACCCATAGTTGACTATCAAAAGGTTGTGGGGTAGGACGACCAGCTGGTGTGTGGTTATCCTCCACAACCAATATGGCTAACAAAATGACATACCTGACAATTCAGCAAATACCAACTCTTCTGGTTGTAGAACATCTCTCTAAATGTTCTCAGGATCACCACCATTACCTGGTTTATGAAGTTTATCACTGAGTTGCTACTGACTCCCACCCACTGCACAATATCTTCAGGAGTTGCTGCACTACCATAGTGACCAACACAGAAGAGAAAGATGGCTAGTTGAATTGTGATAGGGGTTTGTTTGTCTAGGATACAGTCAAATACCTGCAGGTTAACCCACAACTTTTTCTAGAAATTCTGAGGTCAAAATTGTGTAAAGTGCTCAAGGAGATGCAACTGCAATACCTGCAACATTGGGACTGGATTCACACTGGCAATGTGTGTGGCATTGATTATCTCATCTTCAAGCACCCTAATTGCCTCCAATCAGCAATAGAAGTAGGTCCACATCATTTTTTCCAAATTTAAAGACCATGAGTTGTTGTCAGACTCAAATTCGCTATTAGAAGTTGAAGGAGAGGGGGAGGAAGGGGGGATAATAAGGATGATGTCTGTCTCTTCATTGGAACCTAGCAAATCATTGCTCTCTGTATCAGCACCCAATCTTTGTTGTAAGTATTTTATTTTTTCCTCAATTGTGTTTGCCTTGAGCTCAACAAGCCTTCGCAGCAGCTTATTCTTTTGTGACTGGCAGGGGATTGCATAGAGGGCAGGAACACAGATCAAATTGTATTTTTATCAATGTATTTATCATACATATATTGGCTTGTGAATAGAGCAGCATTGGAATACATGCCCCTGTGAATCTACACTACACTATGCAAAGTGTTATATGTGTGTGCTGACTTGGACTGACTTTGAATATTCACAGCCCATTAGTGGATGAGTAGTTGACCACCAATTTTAGTGCAATTTCATAGCATTTATATGGTTATTTGAATACCACTATTATTGTGACATTTTAACAAACTTTAAAATGCAATATGATTGCAAGGCTGATTCTGACACTATTGTTGGCTATCAATTTGTCTTCAAGCATTGTTGTTGTTACACTTGGTCCAGGTAGGAACAAGTGAAGACTTGGTAGGATCACTTGCACAAGTCAAAGCATTGAGAGACAAAGATTTCAGGCCTAGATTGACTAGTGAAGGGGATGATGATGGGGGTGACATGAGCTGATGTACTCAGGGACAAGCTGAGGAGTCTTGGGATCACAGCCAGAGATGGAGATTCAAGGTATTCAGGGTTGGGTAGTTAGACTACTGGGGATCAAGGGTTCACTATACTAGAGTGATCAAGGACAAAAAGACAAAGGGAGCAAGGGGCATGATTTCCTTGAGGACTGAGAACTGAGGTAAGACAAGTGCAGGCAAAAACCCAAGTAGGAATTGCTTAAGGATAATGTACATGGCAGCTAGATATAAGTAGTGGTAGAATAGCTTTAAGGCTATGGGGTCTAAGTATAAATGCACAGCAAACCATGATCAGTGAAGCTGTCCATGATGAAGGGAAAAGTAAGTATAAATAGTGCAAGGCTGTGCAAAGGGAAACATATAGGAGTATCTAAGAAAAGAATGATCATGCACAGCTGATCATTGTATGGAATCAAGATCTATGAGAGGAAATAAATCCATAGTGTCCAGGGAGGAAGGTAAAGTCTAGTGTAGAAGAAGAAAAGGTATAGGGGTCCATGTAAATCATAACAGTTATACTTGAAGGTAGATATGCTGAGTTGGGTATGAACATCAAGTTTCTGGACTCATTCATGTCCATGATTGATGAAGGAACTCCACAGCAGATGAAGAATATTATCAATGCATAGTTGGCATGCTCCCTTCAGTGCCTTCTTTTCTTTGGCCTAGAATTATTTCATTATACTTTCAAGCCTGAGGCAATGGTGACATCAGAGCAAATGCAGCAACTAGTGAAATACCAGCTACTTTTATCATTCCATCACTATCATGACCAGATTTCTGACCAGAAATGATTAACTTGGTCCACCCATCCTGTTTGCCATTGCCACTATGGCCATATTACAATTTATAGTCAAGGTAATTGCACTGGGACACATGTTCAAGGATAGGCTGGCAATACCACAACCAACTTCATGTGGTATGACAGTGGCTGCTTTCCAAGCATCATGCACACATAGTCCTAGGATTATCTTTCAGATAAAAGTATATAGCAAACCTTGCACAAAAACAGAAGGGTTTTTGCCCCTCCTTTCAAGTATCTTTAACCTCCGTAAGTCCACATAGTCAGGATCATTGTAGTCACTGATCATTGTATGTTAAGCTTTTGTACAGCACATTTATTCTTTCATATGGCCACATTGACTGCAATGGTATTTGTTAGTACTGGTAGCATTGATGTAGCCTTAAGAAGCTGCATTGTCATCAATATGAATAGGGGCCCTCATTAAAAATCATACACCAGAATTCCATCATGAGAAAAATGGAGTTCTACAGCAGTAGCCAGATTATAAATCTAATTCTGCAGTATTGCTGATGTCAGGTATTTCAGCATGCAATTCTAATGGATATTGACAAACTAGCTAGTCCAGGATTGTATTTGATGAACACAATGGATCTATTTTTTGGTTTTCAATTTAGACAAATTCAAGCTGATGGTTGATCATGTCAGTTTTCCCATAGTTGTCAATATCCTTCTTGAAAATCTCAAGAAACTTGAAGTTATACACAAAAGGTCCAGGTTTGGGGTGAGGCAAAAAGTTAAGGAGGTTGGAGAGGTACATAAGGCTTCAAGATCTCAAGTTTTCAGCTTAGCACCATGTCTATGTTATGTAGTGATGCTTGTATCACAGAGCTGAGTCTTTGGGCAAGAAGCACATGCAGGTGAGCACAGCATCTCCTGTGTATCTCACCACCTCCACTTACTCATCCCCTCACACCTCCAAATCCTTGCCTTTCCTTTCATCACCACCTCTTCTTCTTGTTTTCCATTCCCACACAACTCCACTCTATACACCTTCCACACTACCATTTAACATGGCCAACCCCAACAACAATCCTCCTGATATTACCATCCCTGCTTTTGAGGTTATCCATGCAACCATTATTGACAGAAAAGGAGGTGACCATGACCAAGTGGTGCAGCACTGCTTGATGCACAAAATGCCAACATTGCTGTCCACAACCCTCCAGCAAGCAGAGAAAACCTACCAAACCTCCTGGGTGGGCAGGCTGCACCATCTGGAGGCAATCCCCAGAATCCTCCTGCAGCTCTTGCTGGAACACCACCTGACCCTCCAGCTAATACTAATATTCCCACTGACCCTGCTGACCCAATGGACAAGAAGATCAAGATCTTCAACTTCACAGATTGCTGGGCTCCACCCAATATCATCTGCCTCTGTCCATCTTCTTTTGCCACCCAGAAAATAAAAGATTTTGAATTTGTTGAATTATGGCACTTCTTGCATAAAGGCTATTGGAATACATCTCTCCTACAGTGAACCAATGCTGATGATCCCTTTGACCTTACAAACATCCAAAATTCCCCAACCCTTTGTCCTCTAGCCTCCATTAAAGCATCCAAAAATGCCCTGGCTAATGATGCCCTACCCTTCAGCCAATTCATGCAAGCCCACATCACTTCCCTCAAACACATTCAATGGACAAATTGGTCTGAAAAGCACATCAAAGCACTTGACACCTTTTTCTAGCATCTGGAGAGCCATTCCAAATGTCAGGATTACCATGGCAACTGGGTCATCCTTTACTATGCAGCCACTGTCCACCAATAGTGACCTGATGAGTTCAAGGCAGATGGGGGCAATGTCTTCACCATATCCATCAACAATGAGTCTCTTCTAAATTTTATCTACATATGCCTTGACACATCCAAAGTCTAAAGCCTCATAGGATTTGTAAGCCCTTCTTCTTTTTCCTTCCTCCCCCAACCCTTGACTGATGTCTTGCTATCCCCTTCCACCTCCATCCTCCTCACAATCCTATCCATACTTGCCCAAATCCCTCCTCCCTTCTCCTTCCTACTATCCTTACATGCTACTACCCTTGCACTTTACCCTCCTGCTTCCACCTGCCTTCAGATACACCCCTGCTGCCTCCCCAGATGAGATCCATCTCTAGCCTATCCAACCTATCTTTCCCATGCTCTTGAACCCTATGAGGCCACTATTCCCTGTGAAATGACACAGCTGCATCTCAGCACTGAGACTATCGATTCCACTCCCTCACCCACAGCTTTTGGCCCCAATCCACCTCAACTCCCCTGTCACAGAATCCCCTCACACTGTCTGACTGCTTTGTCAACATCACCCACACAAAATCAGCATTCCCCATCTGCCTCAGCTCTCACTTCCACAAGATCCATGAATACAACAGCCCCACCCTCTGGAATGATTCACCTACCCACTCCCACTGATCCACTGAAGACAAAATTGTGGATAGCAACAGAAAATCACTCTGCAGTGACTAGCAAAAGCTCAAAAGGTGTACCTTGTCATACCATACCACCAAGAATGACTGCTCTGGGTGCAGAGATACTGGACATAGCACTCAAAAGCATCCATCCACTAACAACCTATAAAGCTGAAGCCTAGCTAACTGCCCTCATGTTTGCTGGCCTCCTTCACTGATACTCCAGTGTATATACCAGCCTATGCTCCAGTTTTTTGGCCAATATTCCTCCTATCATGCACACCTTCACACCACCTAACAACTCTTCCATTAAAGAACATCCAGATCAATTCAATGAAATAATCCAAAAAGAATTTACAAAAGGTAAGCCCAGTAAATACTATCTAATACAAATCCTATCCTTTCCCTACCATCTTAATGCTACATCCCCATCCATCAATGCCCTAGTAAACCCAGACCACTATCCTTCCCCTCATAGTACCTTTCCCATAGTATGCAACCTAATATGCTCTTTCCCCCAGGTGCCCAAGGTGCTGTCCAAGATGTTGCAGAAGCATACTGTACCATCCCTCTACAGCCATCTCAGTGGCATGCTATGTATGATAGTCCATCTAAGTGATCACTCCTTTGCAGTTGACACTGCCCTTTGTTTTGGCCTTACCCCATCAGGTGGCCTATATGGTAGTGTTGGCAATGCAGGTGCTAACATCATGCATATCCATGGCATTGGCCCCATACTGTAATGGGTTGACAATCACTTATTCATCCATGGTCAAAGCTCCATCATCCAGAATTTCAACCAATTACAAGCAAAACTGCCCTCCACATCAATTCACTGGAGGGATCAAGAACTCATGGTGGCCATACCTGGTCTGATGGAGCATCCCACCCAGATGGCTCCATTAAATAACATGATGAGGACCATGCTTTTCCTCTCCATGACTTTTTAGGTACCTCACTCCAATCTCCTGCCAATCACCAATTTGCTTACTCATTTGATGACATCAACACCATCTTCCTCACTCTTAAAATCCCTTGGGAAGCCTCCAAAGACATTCCTTTCTCATCAACCCTCCTTTTCATAGTCTTGGTCTGGGATCTCAAACAGCACACTATACAGCTTGCAAATCCCAAGCATAAGAAATACCTGAATGCCATTGGCACCTGGAACCTCTTCTGCACACACCCCCTTGCAGATGTATAGAAACTACACATGGAGACCATTGGGGAGATTTCTAAAATGGTAAGTAGTCCAGATGTTTTGTCAACCCACATTATTTATACTGCATTAGATGAAGGACTTTGCTAGACACATGATACAAATGCTCTTAGTACTGCAACATCAGCTTGATGTTCAAGCAAAAGTACAGGCAGCTCTAGAATGCTCTGTCCTATTTGCTCCATACACCCCTTTCAAATTGCATTGCTTCAGGCTTCAAAGCAGTGGCAAACCAAATTCAAGCAATTTCCCTGGTTTCTATTCAACCATAGTACATGGTTTCCACCATTATAGTTCTCCAATTCTCATCCTTTCTTGTTGAAGAGCTATGGTAAAGAAGGTTTGGTTGATTAAACTCTCCTAAACTCACACTCAGCCAAAGTAAATGATTTTGGTCATTTTGATCCATGTTCTCACTTCTTTGAAGACAATCTTTGCTTCCCATGGATGAAGGCTCATCTGTCATCCTATCAGCCCTCTATGTCTCCTCCCCCCCCTTTTCACTTCACCCCCTATGGATGAATGTTTATCCCATCATCCTGCAAGCCCTCTACATCCTCCTCATGCTGGTGATAACAGCTTGAGCTCATGCTTTTCATGATCTGGCAGCAGTGCCCTAATGGATGAAGGCTCACCACCACCTAGTAACCTTCCAACCCCTTCAGATCCTTGCTGCTACCCACTGCCTTTCTGGGCAGTGATTTTCCAATGGAGAGTTTGACATCCCCTAATAATCCTCCAACCTCCTCCAGATCATTACAACCACCCATTGTTTTTCCATGGAGCAATGTCCCAATGGGGAGTAGACCCTCACCACTACCCACTGTCCCAGTGGAAGGTTGAATGCCCCCTAGTAGCCCTCCTTCAGACCCTTGCTGCTACCCAGTGTCTCAATGGCTCTGGCTGACACAAGTAGTAAGGCTATCACTGACCATCTTTCCTCAAGGCTACTGGAATCAATGGTTCAAGGGATTATTGATGCCTGTGCTCCATGCCTCACAGAGCATCTGGAAGCTTGCATTGCTCCTGTGAAGCCATCCCCTATCCCAGTGCTAGCCCCAACTGCAACAGTGAACTTATATTGTATCATAACTACAGATCTAAATCATGATGAAGGTACATATGGTGACAATGATGTGCTACCACTCCTTAGATGGAAGAAACCTAGACCACAGGGGAAAACAAATCACTTGAATGTGAGTCACAACTTGAGGTTCCCTCCTCAGTAGCTAAGCAATAAGATAGCACACATTTCATGTATATCTTAGGGGCAAGAATGCTCTTGCTGGGCCAAGATCAGAACTGCCTAATGCTGCCCCTGCTCACATTGTTAAGGCTTTTAACCAAGATGGCAAGTCACCTCTGTGCTGGAGAACATCACTTTTGATTGGGGCCCCAAGCCTTTGGTTGAATTGCATTGGAATTACCACATGATTACAATCTATTGCTTGATTTTCACAAGAACCTCATTAGTGGGGCATACAAGGATGTCACTTATGAGAAGCTATCATGAATGTCACTGCTATTTGCTGGCTTTGCAAAAAGAAGTTAGTTCATACACATCAGGCTTATCACAGAAAGGCCAGGACTGAGAACTCTGCTATTGAGAAATGAGAACAGCTTGCATCTGCCTCTCATGCATGGGAGGAGAAATTCCTGGAAAATGAGAGGAGGGTCTCTCATTGCCATGGGGTTTGTCAGCCTTTTTCCCACACTTCACACTTACACTTGAGATTTTAGACATTCATGAGGCATAAAGGAATTGTAAAGCAAAATTGCTCTTAAGAACCTTGCACATGAGATGCTATTGAGAGCATCATTGATTAACTTGGTATTGAGGGGATAAGTGGTGATGAGACTAATAGCCCACACACTTACAAACCAAAGAGCCTCAAGTGCCTGGAACTCCCATGGCTAACCCCTTTCATTTCTCTCTTATTCAAAAGTGGTTGAGAGTTATGAGCCAACCTTCAGAACAGAAAGGATGTTTGAACAAGTTGGCAACTGCTCATTAGTGTGCCATTGGAAGCTGTGTAACAAGGACACCAAGTTGGTAGCAGTTACAGGACTTTCCCACAACTTGTCCATTAACAATTGGTTTCAAAGCACTTGGTGAAGGTGTCAGTCTTTTGGTCCCAAGTGCATGAGGTGTTGCAACAGCAAATGTCATGGTGGTGTCTGCCAAGACATACTGCACAGACTGAGAGTAGGGTGGGTGTTGCTTGTTGGCACAGAAAGGGCCATGGCTGCTTGTAAGTTTGGTTTTGTGCACCTGGTGTGGGTGAGGAAGGGTGCTTGAATCCACTGAAAGACCTGTTGTGCATTTGGTTCTGCACTGCAGCTGTGTGGCCTTGGACATGATAGAATTGTATTTTTCACTCATAGTCATGATTTCTTCATGCATCTGGTGTGCAGGTAGGCCAAAGGAGTTGAGTTGTTTTTAATGATGAATGGTGCTAGTTTAAATAATGTCAAACAGTGCTGGTTTTGGATAACACTGAATGGTGCCAGTTTTGATAATGCCAAACAGTGCCAGTTTTGAGTAATACTGAATAGTGCTGGTTTAGATTAAAGTATGATGTCCATTGTTGGGTGACAAGGATAACAAAGAAAATTTTTGTAGCCAAATGGTGCTGGGTTTGAGAGGGGAATAAATTGGTGGTGTAGTGCTTGAGAGAGTGAGGGGGATGTACTGCAGAGATTGTGTCTAGCTGCTCAGAGCACAGTTGCAACAGGATGTTGCTGAGCATATCACAGAGCAGCTCATTATTGATAAGAGAGAGGTCAAAGGCTCTCAGTGATGTAATGCAATTGTGCCATTTGTGTCTCTGTTGTCCTTGGTAGACTAAGAGGGTGTGTTGTTGGCTCCTGTTGCATAAGTTGTGCCAAGTGTGGTTCTCAATTGCTGTTATGGTTATCTTTCCCGTTTGTCCTCTTATTTCCTTTCTCTGACTTGCTTATCTTCCTTCACTTTCGATGCTGCGCATCCTTCACTTTCTTATGTGTTCCCGTTTACTAAATGCTTACACGTCCGTTGTTCTTCTTCATTCCATAACCTTCAACGCTTATGCGTCCTTTATTCTTTACTATTCCATGACATTCTACGCTTACGTGTCGACAAGTATATAGAGTACCAGTTCACCATGATGTACTCTATTCTCGATCTGCACAATCTAGCGTATTCTTGAGTCACCCTCAGAGCCCTTGAACCTCAGTCCCTTAGTCCTCCTTCCAGGAGTAGTCCTTCGTCCCTTTGTCTCTTCGAGCTGAGTTGTACCTCTTCGTGAGTGTCCTGCTCGAGGAATTCCCTTCAACATCAGTCTTGGTCTATTCAAGGTACGCTCCGCGTAACAATTGTAGACCAGAAGTGGATACATATTTTTACCTGGGAGTCATGCCAACCATGGTTGTAGAAAAGGGGTATGATTCATAGAGTTGCCTGTCTGAATTGTTTCATAAATAACTCTTGTCATGAGTTATGTTGGCTTTTTCATGAGTGATAATGGTGGGAATTAGAGTGGGTATACCATCTGCTGATGGGACAAGGGAGAGTGAGTCATCATCAGCAGCATAAGATAGGGATGAGTCTATGGCATCAAGACCCTTGTTGGTGAAATACCACAGTTTGTAAACTTTATGTTGTTGGATTTTTTGAATGGCTAACTGTGAAGGGAGTATGATGGGTTTAGAGGAAATGGGAATGTTGGGAATAGGTGTGAATTTTGCCTTGTTCTTCCTACATTCCTCTTTTAGCTGTTGGGCATCCTCCTCCTTGCACTGCTGACATTCTTGCTCCACTCTGCTTCCTTGGCTTTGGTGAGTGCTTGTTCTTCATCTCGTCTCACCAATTGCCTCTGTTCTCTGGCTACCTTTACCATCCATTGGTGGGTCAAAATATCAACTGCTTGTTGGACTGAGAGGCTGGTGTCTAGAAAAGGCTGGTAGTCTTCCACATAGGCTTCCTCAGTGAAGTTGGGGGGAGCCTGGATGTTACATATGTTGTTGCATGGTATGCATAAAACAAAATGGATGGAAATAATGAGAGATGGTGACCATGAACTACACAAGCAAAGTGACAGGAGGTAAGCTGTGCACCACCACTTCATTTACTTGTTCATGGACTTAATTCTAGCCTGATCTCATGTTGTGATCCTCCTAGAATGTCATTTAGCTATGACCTTGAAAATTACAACACTTTATAGTAGAGAATTTTTTTAATTTTTTAATTTTCATTAAATATAGTTTTAATATGTGTAGTAACATTAATATCATACATATTGGGGAATCCTTTGTGGATTTGTCCATCAATCTGTTGGGTGAAAATATTTGTAAATTGAGGTACAAAAAGTTGTTGAGGGAGTATATGGTATGTTAGATAAGCATTTTCACCTGCATCTCAGGTGTTATCAGGCTGGGATCATGTGAACTTCAAAGCATCAAACCACATCCCCTTCATCAAGCATCAAAACTCAACATACTCTTCAGCTTTGAGCTTCTGCAATGCATACTAGGAGTGTAAGACAATTATATGGAAAGTGGCAGGTTTTTGTTAAGGTCTACCAGCAGCTTTTTTTTCTCTTATCCTATGCTTGGTTACTCTGCTATGCTGATGTGCTGGCCAGTGCAGCCTGTCCTGGCTATGGCTGCTTCTGTTTGTTCAACCCTGCCCTGGGTGGGGGCTCCAGAGGATTTTGATCCTGTTCTAGCTGACTCTCATCATGGTCTTGTTGGTTTCAGGCTTGGCCATGCAACAGGTGGACTTGTTTCCAGGTGTCTACCAGGCTAGATGGGCTGGTCTTTACTTCAGTTAAACAACTGCATGAGGACCTCCCTCAAATGAATAACACCAGCAGCTGTAAAGTCTAGCATTAGCTTAGACAATGAATCCATGCAAAGTGAGGAAAACTAATATAAGAAGCTCTACAAATAGCAAGGGCATGAAAGGAGAGACAAGTGAATAAACAAGTGTGGAGTTGCTGAATGTGACAGGTCTCCTGCCAAGCTGAGACATTGAGCAACACTAGGATAAAAGAGTGAAAGCAAAGAGCATGGGAGCTACTTTTCCCACTCCAAAGATCTTGTGTTGTGGCTAGACTCAAGTCTCATTTAGTTACAATGCTTCCATTTGGTTGATTTTATTTGCAACTAATATATGTACAACACAAGGAATGAGCCATCACAAGAGAATGACATGTCTGCAGTATAAAGAGCTACATTATCAGGTATGGTGTAGCTGGATAACAATTTTCATACCTTTTCCATTGTTTCCTGCTTGCTTTTGCCATGTAATCTTGTGTGGTAAACCTCATTATGCACTTCCATTACATGTCCTCTCCTTTTTCTACTTCTAATTGTAGGACTATGACAAAGATGACTCAGTCATCTAGGGAGATGAGACTATATTGTGTTTTACCTATGACAAAGATGACTGCTACTGATCAATATGAGACATTTACCAAGGACAAAATGAGATGTACCTCAGTCATCTGGGGTGACAAGACTGAGGTATGACTTGCTTGCCACACATGTAATTAATACCACTGTCATGTGAGAAGCAAGAGATAAGGTGTTGAGCTGCATTTAGAAGTTAAGATAGCAGCAGCATGGTAACAAGATGATGAGTGAAGGAAAAGTCAAGAGTAAAGAAGAAAGCGTCTTCTCCAGTGACTCATTCAACAAAAATGGTGAAGAATTCAACACACCCCCTCAGCAAGACACCACTGACAGTGCAGTATGGTGTGAGAGAAAGGTTGTGTGAGGCAATGGCTTGGTGAGAATGTCTGTGACATTGTGGTGAGTGGGGGTCCATTTCGGCACAAAGGTCCCCCAAGTGATGTGCTCACAAATAAAGTGATAGTGCACATCAATGTGCTTAGTTCAGGAGTGATTGTTTGCTGTTGTGGATAACAAGATTGCAGCAGTATTGTCAGCACTGATTTGAATGGGGAGCTCTACCAGCTGATGGGGAGAGCAGAAGAGCACTAAAATACTGATCCCTTCCTGGATGCATGCCACCAAAGCCATGTATTCAGCCTCTGCAGACAAGAGTGCACACATAGCTTGCTTCTGTGACACATGGGATATAGGCCCCCATGGAAGAACCAGATGTATCCCATGATTGAGATGCAATCCTCTGCTGATGTCGCCCAGTCTGAGTCACTGAAAGCATGTGGAGTCAAATCAACCTGCAGATTCCCAAAGTGAATTCAAAGTGACAAGGTCCCCTTCAGGTACTGGATGACCCTGCAAGTGGCAAAGAAATGCTTTGGCTCAGGGTGCATGCACTGTTGAGAGAGCCATTGTACTGCAAGTGCAATGTCCAGATGCATGCAGGTGGAGAGGTAGATGAGTTCTCCAACAATCTTCCAATATGTGTGATGGATGTCAGGTACCTCAGGGTATGTTTTACCTGACCACCCAAATGGGTGATTTGGGTCCATTGGTAAGGAGACGGGATTGGCATTGGCCAGACTGTATTCACTGCAAAGGTATGTGATATAAGACTCCTGGTGAATCCATACCTCCCAAGTGGTCCAGTTGTGTTCTATTTCAATCCCCAAGTACATGGTCACCCATGTCACTGATCCCAAAGCAGACACAGATCTTCTCCTTGACCCAGTCCAGGAACTGGTGGTTGTTGCTTCCTGCCAGACCATCATCCACATGCCAGGCGATGATGCAAATGATGATGCACCTGTCACTGAGGTGTTTGTGATAAACGAAGACTGCAAGGTCAGCCTTTGACCTGCAAAAATCAAGCTCAACAAGCACTGAGCACAACAGCTCATACCAGTTGAATGCTGCCTGCTTCAGTCCATATAGTGATGAGAGGACACAACAGACCAGGAGGACACCAGCTGCATTGTACTGCTCAAAGCCTTGCAGCTGCTTCATGTAGATCTCCTCCTTCAATTTCCCATGCAAGAATGCTTGCTTGGCATTGAAGCAGTCAAGCTCCCAATCAAACTTGGCCACAAGAGCAATGAGGACCTTTACTGAGGATTGCTGTGCCACTGGTGCATAGGTCTGGTTGAAGTCCACCCCTGGGATCTGCGAGAATCCTTGCACAATGAGCCATGCCTTGCATCTTGCACCTCCCTTCGGGTCATTGTCCTTGAACTTGAAGACCCATCAATTGCCCACCAGTTTCCTTCCAGCCAGTGGCTCCATGAGCTCCCATACCTTCATCTCCTTCATCAAGCCCAGCTGCTTTGCCATCACTGCCAACCACTCCTTACGATTGCTCCTCTTCATTACCTTATCATACATCACAGGGGGAATCTTCATGTTGTAAGCCAGGTCAGCAGGGTTATGATGGACATTGCTGCATATGGATAAATTTGCTTGTTTGGAAAGAATGAGATTTGTCTGTGTAGAAATGCCCTCAGTGTCTGACTTATCAGTGATGGATAGCTCAGTCAAGTCACTGAGATCACTGAGAGTGTCAATGGGGACAGGCTAAGGTGACACCCCCTCAGGCCCAGCAGGAGGAACAGGCTGAGACACCTCGCAAGCAGAAAGCTAGAGAGATGAGCAAGGAGGCACAGGCAAAGCTGCACAGACAGATGCTGGGGCTGGTGAGAGAGCAGGAGGCAAAGACTCAGCAACCAAGACAGCAGGAGACCCAGAAGGTGCCACCCGCTCAGATGGACCACCAGGCAGGGGGACACAAAGAGAGGTAGAGGAGTCACGACTTGCCATAACTGAGCCCTCATCAAAAATAACATCCCGCGAGTTGAAGAAGCTCCCACTCCCAACATCGCAAAGACACCATCCCTTCACACCATCAGGATAGCCAAGGAAAATAGCCTCCTGAGCATGAGGGCCATTCTTCACACAAAGCTCTGGGAGAACACAAGCAAAGCAATGAGAGCCAAAAACCTGCAGGTGTGTGATGTCCAGCTTATAGCCATGCAACAGCTCAAAGGGGGTCTGGCAGGAAGGATATGGATCACAGAGAGATTCCACAGATACCTGATGGTCAGCACAGCCTTGCCAAAGTAGCCAGCAGAGAGATGACCCTGAAAGAGTGATGCCAGAGCATGACCCTCAACTGTATGCACAGCCTGCTCAGCTTTCCCATTTTGCTGTGGAGCATATCCAACAGTCCTGCAGTGCAAGATGCCTGACTCCTGCAAGGACTCCTCAAACTCGGCACTCATATACTCCCCACCATTGTCTGTCTGAAGTGCACACACATGCTTCCCAAACCTGTTCTCCCACTGTGCCTGCACAATTTGCCAAGCAGCAAAGACCTGCTCCCAGGTGGCAAGGAGTTGCACATTCAGAGCATTGGTGTAGTTGTCAAGAAACAGAATGAAGTACCTCTTGCCATGAATGGTGAGTGTTGGAAAAGGACCACAAATGTCTGAATGGACAAGCTGAAGGAAATCTGTGGTAGGTGGCAAGGAAGAGCTTGGGTAAGGGTCACATGGATGCTTTGCAACAATACATGACTTGCACTTGGCCTGAGGGTGAGCCAATGCTACTGCAACACCAAGTGTTGAAACTGGAAGGAGCTGGGACAAGTCCCCACCAAGATGGTCAAATCTGGCATGCCAGAGATCCCAAAAGCTTTCAGCAGGAGCAAACGAACACAACTCAAAGCCTGCAGTAGATCCAGGGTGCTCAAATTCAATATCCAAGAGGCAAAGGTAGTTGACCAGGGGCACAGCCCCAAGCAGCTCATCATGGAAGAGAAGCTTGAAACAATCAGGTTTCCCTTTGAGGCGAATCTCCCATCCCCAGTAAGCCATCTGTCCTGCTAAAAGCAGGTTAATGACAGCAGTGGATGCATATAGACAGTCCCGCAGGTGCAGGTGAACTGTGCGACCCCCAATGGACAATGCAGCCATGCAATCACCATGTCCAGCAGTGCTCAAGGTTCCATGGTTTGCCATAGTCATCTGCACACTATCATCCAGTGTGAAAGTCCAGAAGAGATCCCTGTTACAGATCAGATGCAAAGTTGTGCCAGAATCAAGTACCGTCTGGACAGAGGACATCCCAGGAAGAGGGAGGCCAGGTGCTAGGTCCAGGGCAGCATAAGAGAGTTCCTGAAAGTGGGAAGAGTCCCCAGATGAAGCCAATGCTGCAACCTCTTCTGTGGCGGTCACCACCGCTGAAACCCCAGACATGCCAGCCAGTTTGGCCTCTGAGCCACCCTCCTTCTTGGCAATGCCATCCTTCTTCCCTTGCTTCTGCCAAGGTGCCTGGCCCTCCATGCCACCCCCTTCACCATAGCAATGCACAGTGTCATGATCAGACCTTTTGCAAGGTGTGCAGCCAGTTGTGGTACAGTAAGTCCCACCTGGGTTATTCTTCGTCCAACGCAGCCCTGTCACTGGATTGACTGACCCTGAACTGGTGCCAGAAGCAAGTGCAGCATTCGCATACTCTGACCCTGGTTGTGAGATACCTGCCTCATTCAGCATTTGCACTGCCTCACTGATAATCATTGTAGCTGCATCCTGGAAGCTATAAAGCGGGAGCAGGGGTGGTGCAGCAACCAGTGGTGGGCTGAGGAATGGGTTATTGGAGGTGTCTCAAGTCTGGTAGGGTGTTGATGCAGGCCCCATGAACATTGATGCTGAGGGTACTATCATCTGCATCTGTTGTGCCAACATGTTCTGCTGGAACATCCGCTGAATCTCCATCTCAATCCCCTTTCGAATCATTGGCCAGAGACCACTAGAAGGCAATCTGCATAGCAAGGCATATATTGCATCTGAATTGGATGGCCTCACACCCATGTGAGTGAGGCACTCATTAGCTGCTGTGTGTGCTGCCACATACTTCTCTGTCTCCAAAGCCCCCTTCATGCAAAGACTGCTGATCTGGTTCCATATGGAGAATTGCAGGGAAATGTCATTCTGCTTGTAGAGGTTGGAGAGCGTCTCCCATACTTGGCAGGCACTGATACTGATGTCATCTGGTATCAGGGACAGGACTGTAGAGTTAACCTTTCATAAAATGATGGATTTCACCAGTCCATCATCCTTGCTCCAATTGATCATATGTTCATGCTCAAGACTGGTTGGGTTTCCTGGAGAACGTGGTGCAGGTTTGTGAGATGTGTAAGAAACCCAGTCATTTGGGTCTGTTCCATTGCTGATGTGATTATAGACGCCATCTCCAAGCAATAGATTCTCAGTCTGCTATTGCCACTCATAATAGTTCTCAGTCCTGGCTAGCTCAGGGACCCTGTCGAACTTTCCCATGATGTCCTGCTGATATTTTTCTGTGTGTGAGACTGCACTCTAGATCTTCACAGGGGATAAACTGATAAAAATAGTCTCTTTTTGTCATGCTCATGTCAAGTTAGAGTGCAGGGCTCATAACTTGTAGGACTATGACAAAGATGACTCAGTCATCTGGAGAGACAAGACTATATTGTGTTTTACCTATGACAAAGATGACTGCTACTGATCAATACAAGACGTTTACCAAGGACAAAATGAGATGTACCTCAGTTGTCTGGGGAGACAAGACTGAGGTACGACTCGCTTGCAATGCATGTAATTAATACTGCTGTCATGTGAGAAGCAAGAGATAAGGTGTTGAGCTGCATTTAGAAGTTAAGATAGTGGCAGCATGGTAACAAGACAACAAGTGAAGGAAAAGTCAAGAGTAAAGAAGAAAGTGTCTTCTCCAGTGACTCATTCAACAAAAATGGTGAAGAATTCAACACTAATCACCACACCTACTGTATGTAAAGAGTATAAGTACTTGATGTACTGTTGTCACCACCTCAGAGTTTTAAATCCATTTCATCTTGTCTGAAAGTCCTTCAATGAGCAAAGACTATTTGTGTGAATGTTCTCCCTTAAGGATGCCATATTACATATCACCTGCTGCTAACTATGACTTTCTCTACTATGATGTTGCAATAACAGATATTCCCAACTGGGGCAAACAATAGTGTCACTACCATGATGACCATTACCCTTTCCACTGGTTCTGACAGCCTGCAATATCCCAGGGGGAGTTGCCAGCTTACAGCATAACAATGAGGTAGCTGTCAGCAGCAGTGAGTGTGAGCTCAGGAGCACGCCACTCAATAGTAATGCCCTGCACAGTCATGAGACTTACAACACCACACATGTCATAGAGGCTGGCAACAATAGCTTTATCACACCTTATTTCCCAACTTGAGTGGATCTCCCACTTAGCCACAAACAACCACTAGCATCTGAAATGAAACTGGTTCCTTCCTTATAAAGAAGAAAAACTCAAGAAAGATTGAGACATCTTCACATAGAAGGTAAAGGACAAGACCCTCCTTACTGCACTTGACCTGCTGGAACATTTATTCTTTCCCCCTTGATTTGCTGTATCTCAGAAACAAAAAGTGTTCATTCATGCAATGTTTCATCTAGAAAAAGAAGTTGCCACAAATGCAAATGCCAGTTATGTGAATGCTTAGGTTCAACAATGTTACTGATGCTTTCTGACTGAGTACTGCCATGATGTACAGTACCATGTTGACTGTGCTTAACCAGTTTTCCTTTGCAGTAGCTCAATACTAAAGGCCATGAAAGGTGACAAGGACAAGAACAATCCTATTAGCAAAAAATCTAAAAGACTTATGACAATAATCCCTCCTTGCTACCAGACAAACCTCCTGATTCATCTGGCTCATTGGACAGCAATAGTGATGGATCTTTGTCTTTTGTTTTAGAATTCCTCAACAAAGAACTATCCGCCATTGACTAAATGACTCATTCTGCATGAAGGCATTCAAGTGTGAAAACAAACAGTTCTCAGGCAGACTTAACAAACTGAAATACCACAATTGCTTTTCAAGGAGGACCTGTCTTCACATACAAAGGCAAAGCTCAAGTAAGCTTAAATGGTGCCATGAACTGCATGCTGGACTAAGCAAGGCCATTTTAGTCAAAAGAATGACATCTGCACTGCAGGCAAACCTCTTGGTGGTCACCCCTATTGTTTCAATAAACAAAATATACTTAACCTATGAAAGTGTTATTTTCTTATCAAGTTTTCTGAGAATATTTGACTATGTTTGTGTTGCTGCTGAGGCAAGGTAAACTTGAGGTACAATCCAGTTCACATCATTATCAGGAAAGAAATCAAGCAGGTTATAAAGTTTTACCATAAAAAAAGATTTGACATATAGCATAGTATTTGTTGATATATGTCAGTGAAGCCATAATGATATACTGAATTATGACATTTTGTCTCCTTTTTTATCTAAATTTGATTATAATGGACATTTTTGCAACCTTTATGATAATACAATTTACCATCTTAGTAGTAATTAATATGTAGATCCATGTATATTCCTACATCAATAAAATTATATCTATAGAGCTTTCAGCTGTTTGACTTTCTCAAAAGGTGATGATCTCTAAGCTTGTTGTTAATGATGATTGGGTAAATAAGTTATTCTAATTGCTATCCATCTGAATGATAACATTGTTCAATAATTGTTGACTAGACACATGGGGGATTATGACATTTTTGTGATAAGTAAAGTATATTAAAAATGTCAAATATGTACTTATTTAAAATTTTTGGGAGGCATTTTTCATACATTAAAATTTTATATGGTGTTATCATGAAAATGTCACAGAAAATAATTGCTTTTGTATGAACTATCATGTACATCAAAATGTCAAATAAGATTTAGGATTTAGGGGGGGTCAAACAGTCTGTATGAAATATAATATTTCTACAGCACCATTTCAAACACTTAACATACAAAATTTTGGCAGCATAAACATGTTAGATTAAATAACTTATTTCACCAGTACAAGAAAATGTGAAATTTTTCAGATGCATTTATGTCAGTTAAAAAAAGGAAAATATTTTCACATCAAGAAAAGTAATAGGAGACTTATCGAGTACTCATTGGACGCACAGTGGGTACTCAGCAGGCAGTGAGCTGCCAATCCAGCAGGCAAGGAGCGGGAACATGGGTACCAAGTGCATCACTAAATACCACTACACTTGACTTTTTCATGTTAGGTATATTTGATAGAGTTACATCTGGTAGTCAACAACAATTCATTAACCAAAATCCAGTCAATGATCAGCACCAGCATGAACATTGACTGGTCTTCAGTCAATGAATAACATTAAATGATAACAATGAAGCTGTCTACAGTAAACCATGGACAAAGCAACTGCAGGCCTCCTTAGAAGGTAAAAACCAGAAAGAGCAAGATGATCAGATACTAATGGGTGACAAATTGACTGAAGCTAAGAGACAACAAGGACTACATGGTGTACAACACCATGGAGTGTAATGACTGCATGCCACAGGAAGCTGCCTGCAGTAAACCACAGATAATGATAGCAAATCTTCCTGATGTTGAACATTGGGGAGTGAAGAGAAGGCCAATTGTGACCATAATACTGACCAACCATTGTTTGACAAGTGCAACAATAATGAAGCTACCCACAGTAAACCATGGACAGCAATAACAAACCTTCATCTCCCTGATGTTGAACATCAGAGAGTGGGGAGAGGGCCAAGTATAATAACAATGAAGCTACCCACAGTAAACCACAGACAGCGATAGCAAATCCCCTTGATGTTCAACATCAGGGAGTGAAGGAAAGGCAGATGGTGACTGTGATGCTAACTTTTATGATTATTGATAGTGGTGGTGAGTCTCCCTGATGTTCAACATTAATTGTGTTGTAGTGAGATGATGATCAGGATGAATATCAAGTGAGTGTCACAATGTAATTTATTGACAGTGGTTGCCAGTGGTGAAAAGGGGACCAAGAGGGGTGAACACAAGATTCCAATATAATTTATTGTCAATGATAAAAGAGGTAGGGTAACACTGGATCATAATATAATCATTGTCAACAGGAGACCAAGAGGGGAATATCAGGTGGGTGTCCATGATTTATTGTGAACAGCAAAATAGCACTGGTAATATTGAACTACAATATAACTATTGTCAGCAGTGAAGGGGGAACCAAGAGGGGGATATCAGGTGGGCAGCTATAATTAATTGTTAGTGGCAAAATGAGCTTGGAGAAGTAAATGTTGCCAGTGGTTGCAATACAGTTTATTGTCAACTCACCTATATCATAACTTAGTAGTGGCATTCAAATAGGCAATTACATACAATTATCAAAGCAATTATAGGGCTATTCTAGTGATTGATAGTAGTGGGAAAACATTTGAAACCCCGACCATGCTGAATTCATGCCAAGGCTACAAGATCATGTGATCACATTTGAAAAATAGCTAAGTTACACACCGGTGTCTGCAAAGAAAAAAAACATCTAGGCTAGTATATAATAGATACACAATGTGAGGGGTTGGTGAAACTCCCTGCTTTCCCTCCCAAGTATTATCCACTACTACAATGCCAGTTGCACAAAAGAAAGTAATCCTAAATGTGTTGGAGCAGTTAGAATACAAAGGGCTGTTCATGAGGATCAAGAACTTACAACATTGCCTGGATGAATCCTCCAATGAGTCTTCTGATGAATGCTTTGGTGGTATTGACCGATTTCCCATCATCACCCCTCCCAGCCCAATTACCCTGTTCTTGACTGATTTCAAATCAGACAGTAATTCTGATTTGGTTGACTCATCCAATACAGATGTCACCAAAGATATTCAATTCCATGTACTGTTGGAAGCAATCAGGGCCTTTAAGGATGAGGTTCAGCTATCTTGTACCTTGCAAGAATGTATCCCACAGATCTGTGTGCCACAGCTTCACCTGCTTCAGCACTTCACTGATTTTTGCCCACACCTTTTTCACCACAAGCTTTGTGTTGATCCCAAGATATTTGACTGTATCCTGGACCAAATTAGCAGTCACAACATATTCAGATCAAGGGGGAATCACTTACAGCTTCCCATTGCCATCCAGCTTGCCATCTTTCTAAATTGGGCCAGCCACTATGGCAACATGATATCCATGCAAGACATTGCACAGTGGGTGGGCATATCTGTTGGATCTGTCATAAACTGTACCAATCAAGTGATAGTTGCCCTGCTTGCTCAGCATGACAATTTTATCTTTATTCCAAATACTGATGATAGCCACGATGCTGAACTTGCACACAAATTTGTTGAGATAAAATCATGTGAGGGTTGGAGAAGGGGCATATTTGCCGTGGATGATGGTTCAACATTCAACCTATTTGCAAAGCCATTGCTTTACAGTGACATATTTGTCAACTGAAAGGAGTGCTATTCAATGAATTGTCAGGTAGGATGAGACATGCACCTAATGAACATGGGGCTGATCGGATGTCGGTGGTAGGTTGTCATAATGCCACACAACCTTCTTATCATTGACTATGGGCTGGGTCACCCTGGGAGCATACATGATGCATACACTTTTCAAGGCATGCATTTGACACAAGATCCTGGTCAAATTCCAGACAGACATTGGATGTGGGCTGATAGTGCATATCCAACACAAGAGTGGTGTGTGGTGCTGTTCAAGGCCATGCATGACAGGCCATTGTCGCAACCACAGAAGTTCTACAACTCTTACCTGTCAAAAGTGAGAACACTCCAGCATGAAAAATGAAACTTACCACTGTTGTACAGGCTTGCATATGCATAGAACATGCTTTTGTGGCACTAAAGGGACAGTTTCAGTCTCTGCGAGAGTTGTGCCTACAGATCCATACCCACAACAACATCAAATATATCCTCCACTGGATTCAATGCTACATTATTCTACACAACATGATAGTTAGGTTTGAAGAACAAAACAGAAAAGAATCCTCAGTGGGTTGTGTTAAGCAGCTGCAATTGCAGGCTGGAGTCCACTGTCAGAAACTAATATATTAAGGGGTATCAACTGCTACAAACCTGGAGTCCACTGTCAGAATCTAAGGAAGTGAAGACAGTGAACTCCAACTGATAATCTAAGCAGAAAACAGAAGTAAACAATGCACCACAATAGCACCACAGTAGAAGAGCTCCTAAACAAGAGGGGCTGATGACAACGCGCAGCATGCACAATCACATGCACAACACAATCACATGCAATGTGCACAATCACATGCATGCAGAATCACATGCAAGCAGAATCACATGCAACAGATTGGGTGCAGGCAGAGGTAAGCGATAGTTCCCACGAAATTGAGTGTGTGGTGGTGGCGGTTCCCATGGGTACACTGGGACAGCAGTTCTGTGTGCAGTTGATGTATAAGCTGTTCATAGCTAAGAATAGGGGGGAATACGTTGTAAACAAAGGGGAAGACTAAATGAAAAAGTCAGTGTATTTGTAGCAAGCACAATTTACAACATGTGCTACATGATAGTGTGAATACAACCTGAAAATAAAAATAAAATGAAAAGGCCAGATTGATGGCAGAAAAAAAAACCTACTTTGACAATACAAAACCTACTCAGACAAGGATTCATCAGGGGACTTGTTGGGCATGGTGGCAGGCAGGATGGAGGGTGTGAAAAGCATGGTGAGGGCAGTGGGAGTGGAAGTAGAGATGAGAGCAGGAGTGGGGACAGCAGTGGAAGCAAGAATAGAAGTGGGGGTGGGAGCCAAGCTGAAGGTGAATGGGAGGATAGGAGTGGTGAATGGATTCAGGGGAAAGGCAAATGAGGACCTGGGAGTCAACCCAGGTGCTGCTTGAGCTTGGGAGGTAACCGCTGCCATCATTTGCCACTGCTGTATCTGCATCTGCATTCATAGCAGCTCAATCTGTTGGGCAATTTTGTGAGACTCTTCTTTATGTACCTCAATGTCGAGGAGTTTTAGCCTTTCCTCCTGCTCATACTCCTTTTTATAATTGAGCTCAGTATGCTGATTTTTGAGCTCCTGTTGATGCATAATCCAGGTATATCACATGGCTTTGCCTGAGGGAGTTGCAGAGTCCATCATGAGTTTCTCACTGAGCTTCTCAAGCTGCTTGAGCTTCAAAGTGAGCTGGCTTCCAGAATTCGGCATTTTTTTCATAGAGGACAAAGGACTGTGACTGGCACTGCTCACTTTGCCCATCGATGAGGTAGAAGAGGGCAGACAGCTCAGCTGTAGGACATGAAAGCACTTCAGCAGTCTTGCATCGGCATCTTCCTCTTGGATCTGGTGAAAAACAGAATCAATTGTGGAGTGGCAACATATAACTTTTGATGGGCATCCAGCAGCTAAATAAGTTTGACTATCATAAGTAGTAAAATGCAATAGAAAAATGAAAAATACCTGGGTATCTTTGGGGGCTTCCACAGATATCTTGTCATCAACACAAGCAGGTGCTTGATCATCATGAGATGGTGCATCTGGCATATAAATATCAGTGACTTACCACCTTGTTCCATAGCCATCAGCTCATCGTCATCTGCATCAGGTCCTTCACCATCAACAGCAGTGCCAGCTTCAAAATTGTACACAGATACTTCCTTGTTAACTGCTTTCATTTGGATAATTGTAAGTAGACTTTCAGAGTGGTTGATGTTTGGCCTCAACAAAACAGTTTCACTGTCCAGAGTGGGGATGTTGTGCCATACAGTGTCAAGCTCTTTGTAGTGTGGAAATACACAAATGATATCATCTACAAGTTGAAGAAGTTCATACCAAGAAGATTTGCTGGGGGTCCCTCCCTCACCCTACCACCAGACCCATCAGAGCCATCATGATCCACCGGCATAACACAACTTCCAGTGCTCTTCATCCAGGCATAGTGTTCACGATACTTCATCTTCAGCCTGGGATAATATGTAGAGAGAAGTTACCAAGCAATAACAAAATATACTCACGTATTGACATGGTTGATTACAGACATTATATACTTCCCAGCATCTGTAGTGTACAAAGCAGAATGATCTTCATCAGCTTTGAAAATATGCTTTGCGATTATAGACACAACCTCCTTATTTTTTCCAGAGGATTTGACATTTCAGCTGTCATAAACAAGCAAGTGTTGATTGTCAGGGTTATTCATGATCCATTTGACAAGGAGAGCAGTGCATGTGCCTTTCCATATTATATGGGGACCAGAGGATCAGGATCATTTGGGCGGTGCCATCAAAGTCGATGCACCAGGTTCTGGCACAGGTAGCACTGTAGTTGAAATTGCCTTACCTCATCTGCATTGCTTCTTCTGAGGGGGAGGAGGACCTGCTCCTCGTGCAACAGCAGCCTTGTGAGATGCTTGGCTCCTAACAGCCATAGATATTAGCTTAATTGGCTTGCCCCACCAAAGCATTGAGGCTTGCAGAGCATTGAAGGGGGCAGGAGGCAGGCATCATTTTTTCAAACTCTGACCACCTTACTCCCAGCCAAAACATGTTTTGTGTGTGGTAAATGGCCCTGACATAACCTGATAAATGCTCAATAAACGACTATTTGAACACCACTATGACATGCCCTACTTAATGGCTGCTTCAAAATCTACACCATGGGCCAACCACAAACACACCTTCACAGACACACCTTCATGATCATTGATGGGGAATATTCTTAGTCATCTAATTGTCATCCCTTCCGATAGCACGATCCTACAGGTGAGTTCTAGAATGTGATGATCAGTCACCAGTAGTTCAAGTCTAATGAGTAGCAGTCATGGATCCCTTTATCACTTCCTCTCTCAGCAAGAAGTGCAAGGCTCTGCATGAGCCCATCACAGCTACACCCTTGCTGAAAAAGAAAATCACCCTCACATACAAGCAAAGCAAGCCCTGCCAGTTGAGAAAGCAAAAATAGAGGATGATGGTGACACATTGATGCCTGTGAAAAAGATTGCCCTAGATCAGGGCTATCCATGAGTAGGAATTTTATAATCATCATTCAATGGCAGGTGCTAATATCTGTAAAGTGGCTGCACAGACATGAAACTGTTCTTGCAGCATTACTGCAAGCAAACTTGCAACTGATACCATTATCTATCTTTGAACTGTGCTTGCTTTCGTGCTTGCTGACCAAATTACTTCTCATGATCGTCAACAACCTGGATCAAGAATGTCTTCACACAGTCTCACAGATGTGCAGATGGCTCTCAGAAATTGTAGCAACACATTACTTGACTAACTTAATGTTTGAGGATACTGCCGATGAAGATTGGAAGACAATTGAGGATAAGGATTGTGAAGCAGTTTTGGTTTGGAGACATACAGACCAGTTCAAAATCTGCAAAGTCATCTGGTTTTTGGGTTCAGATTGGACAGGAGACCACCAGTTCTGTGCACTGACAATTTTCTTTGATTCACTACAGGGACTAGGATCTGTGCAGCAAGTACACCTTTGCCTCTACAAAGGCCCCTACCCAGTTTTCCTGTCTAGAGAGTGTCCTGAGATTGGGTTCCCAGGAATTCAGCTGCTATGGCAGACCATACCTGCAAATCAGACCAGGATCTCCAATAGCTCAGATACTCCATATAGAAATAATCTTCACAAGCTGTGGATTGATTCTCCACTAGTCTTCACACCAAGCCTATGCAATGCCCCTCTCCAGCACCTTATGCTGACTAGTCCTACTTTTATGGCAGATGATTTAATCAAAATCCTTGGTTCCTTGGTACTCCCACAGCTCACGAAGTTGGAAGTAGGAGCTAAGTGCCTGCTTCCGATCCTGGTAAACTTCCTCTCAGAACACCACATCCAAGGCCTATGCATTGTGTCAGGCAATGACTCTATTGACCGATCCCCAGTAGAGTTGGATCTGTGGCAATGCACATTGGTGTCATCCCTCACAGAGTTGGAAGACACAGAAGACATGATAACAAGGTTGAAGCATCTTGTAAATGTTCTGGGACCGCTGCAACCTGCAACAGCTCATCATTCAACTCCATGTATCAGAAAATCAACATGTGCTCTTGACAGAGCTTATGGATTGTGTGGAGAAGTTTGCACAAATCGAGGAGTTGCGAGTCATAGTTGAGGATAATGATCAAACAGCATACTCAGTCCTGGATGACAGGCATACTTGTTCCACTAAATGCGTAGTTATCCATCCCAGGGACCTGTGGGCGGATTCACATATTATTGTAAGTAATGAGGTACTGTCTGGACTGGGGTCAACTAAAAGTAATTCGTTTGTAGGGATACTGCGCACCTTGGATGCAAGCATTCACAAAAGCCCAGACACTCTGGCTGCATATGTGTAGTCCCTTAGGTGATGATAAGCTTGCAGGCATATTTTGTTGCATGTGATTCCACTTGCATGTGATTCTGCATGCATGTGATTGTGCACATTGCATGTGATTGTGTTGTGCATGTGATTGTGCATGCTGCGCGTTGTCATCAGCCCCTCTTGTTTAGGAGCTCTTCTACTGTGGTGCTATTGTGGCGCATTGTTTACTTCTTTCTTCTGCTTAGATTATCAGTTGGAGTTCACTGTCTTCGGTTCCTTAGTTTCTGACAGTGGACTCCAGGTGTGTAGCAGTTGATACCCCTCAATTTATCAGTTTCTGACAGTGGACTCCAGCCTGCGATTGCAGCTGTTTAACAGGTTATGAGCCCTGCACTCTAGTCGCTTCAATCCAGATCAAGCCCCTCTTCACAAGAGCACCTCATCCATAAGCCCCTCTCCAAAAATTTTCCTTCCTGCCCCACCATGTCCTCCGAGCCACCACAACACTCCCATCGCATCCAGCCACTCTCCGGCACCAACTATGTCACCTGGAGTGAGGAGATGAAAGCCCTGTTTCACTCAAAAGGCCTCTGGCAGCTCGTCGATGGGAAAGAGACTCGCCCAGGCACTGCAGGTGCTGAGCAGACTGCCTGGGATGTGAAACAGGACAAGGCAGCCAGCAAGCTCATGCTCAACATCACTCCTGACCAGCGAGTTCACATCCGAGCAGATCAGGACGATCCAGCCAAGGCCTGGGCTGCGCTCAAGCAGGTCTTTGTCCAACAGAAGGCCAGCAGTCGCTTCATTGCCTATGATGAGTTTTTCAACATCCGGAAGCGTCCTGATGAGCCCCTCATCCAACTCTGTACTCTCTGCCTCTTCATCCAGTTGTGGCTGCAACCCCAACTCGCCCTGCGCCTTCTGCGAGAAGATGGGCCACTGCCAGTGCAAGTGCTACTTGCTGCAGTGCGCCAAGAAGTACTACAAGTCACAGAAGAACAAGGACAAGAGGACCAAGCAGGCGCAGGCCACGTCTGGGACTCCCTCAGGTGCTCCAGAGGTCATTGAGAAGGCCGGAAATGCAAGTCTTCGTTCCAGTGACCCTTCCGATCCATTCCCTCCACTCCAACCCGATGCTGATCACGACTGGAATGCAGACTCAGGCACCACTTCTCATATGACACCTCATCACCACTGGCTGTGCAATTATACCCCAAAATGCATTCCAATCAAGCTCGCGAACAACACTGTCGTCTATTCAGCTGGAGTTGGGTCCATTGTGTTCCATCCAATGATAGATGGGAAAAGGAGTCATGTGGTCAAGTTTACAAATGTTCTACACGTCCCTGATCTCCGAAATAATCTGCTCTCTGTCCTTCATCTCACTTGCCACTCATCCATTGTTGTCCATATCAATGTAACGCGCATGATGTTCTCTCATGCATCTGGACCACCACTCTTACTGAGGCTGAGTATGTTGCTGCATGCAAGGCTGGCAAGGAGATTGTCTGGATGGGCAAAATGCTACAGGAACTAGGACTCACCATCAGTGGCCCTTCAACCCTTCATATGGACAATTGCGATCATTATCGACCCTCTCCTCACTCCCCGCAGATGAGATCCAGGCAACATTAGGAGAACAAAATTGATTCAATATGTACAATGTCCATGTCTACAAGTTATTCAACAATCACCTTTCTGCGTTAACCTGCACATGAGCAGCAATGTCATCTTTAGACCAGTAGCTGACATCAAGTCTGGACACCTCCCACATAGACTGCTTTGGCTATTATGATATATTGGAGGTCTGCTCCCCTTGGGATGGATGACACTGACCTAGATGAAAGTTCAGTGAGAAGCTCGTTAGAGTATTAACACATACCTGTAGAAATCTTGTAGACACCACATATGATCTGCTTATTATTGGGGTCAAGCTCATCATCCCACAAGTAGTCTGTCCCAATTTTGATAGCCGTGCCATACTTGACATGATCTTTAGATGGATCGAGTCCCACAAGGACATCCATGTGATTGCCAATAGAGTTGTGTGCCAGATGTGCGACGATACTACCTTTGATTAACGCAGCCCTAGAATAGCCCCGACAAAGTAACCGTCCCCCCTGTCCAAGTGAGAGTTGTAGTCAGAGGGGCGTGGCCGATAACGGAATGGAAGGAAGCCCAGGCCCCAAGGAATGTTGGTAGAGATGGGGGTTGGTGGCATTCCTGAGATGATGCAAGTATTGAGTGGGAATCCTCACAACACAAGTTGGAGCACAAGAGCAGGCAGATTAGTACTGAATTGCAAGCAGATGATCTGTAAAACTGCTACAGGATCATCAAGACAGATCAAAAATGGCAGGGAGGAAATCTTGCAGAAATGGATGAGGTAGAATGCGCCAGGAGTGAAACTCCCATTCAATGCAACATGAGTCCCTTCGCACCGCTTGACGATGATGTCTCCAAACTTGTATTGGTCATGGAGGCTGCCATCCACCATGTCACAGGCACTGAGTGGTTGGCCTTTGACAAGTTGGGCTAGAAAGGCCACAGCTGTGTTACAACCAGTTGTTGAAATTGGGGGACATCAGGGAGTGAGGAGAAGGTCAATAATGATCGCAACACTAACTCTAATTTAGTCATTGTTTGGTCGCACATCCACAACTTAACTTTCTCTCCTGCCAACATCATCGCCACCACTGTCTGCAGTTTACTATGGGCAGTGTCTCCCACTCTGTGGGATAACAATAATGAGTCTCCCTGATGTTGAACATTGGGGAGCAAGGGGAAGGCCACAATGGTGGTCTCAACACCAACTCTAACAGCCATTGTTCGGTCATGCATCCACAACTTACCATGTTTGGCAACCACTCACCGCTTTCTCATTCATCTCCCACCATCAACATTGTCGCCACCACTGTCTGCTGTTTACTGCAGGCAGTGCCTCTTGCCCTCTGGTGTGGGCAGTGGTGACGAGTCTCCCCGATGTTGAATATCAAGGAGCAAAGACAAGGCTGACAATGATCGCGATGATTGCGACACTAACTCTACACTCATCATGTTTGGCAACTGCTCATCACACCTTGTTGCAACCACTGTCTGCAGTTTGCTGCAGAGAGCAACATATGCTGTCTGCCTTGCTCGTCAGATCTCAGCTTTATTTTGTATGTCGTATCGCCACCATCACCTATTAGTATTTGATCTTGTTTTTTTTTTTCCGAGACTTGCCATTGCTGCCCATGGTTTACTGCAGGCAGCTTCATTGTTGTCGTTTGCAGTGTGCAGTCATTGGACTTCACGGTGTTGTACACCCCGCATATGTTAAGCATGTGAGGCCATACCCCTTCATCTCCAACACTTAATGCTCGACCAGCATTCAGAACGAATTTCCAGCTTGTGGTTCCATTCGGCTGCACTTCAACAACAATGCACTGAGATATTGAAAATCCAGTGGCTGGATTGTTATGAGCCGAAGCAGTAAGTGGATCATAAGATATAAAAAAAAAGCTTGGGGTCAGGATGCCACAGAATCTGGCTAGCTTGTGATGGGTCCAGATGCCCAGGAGCACAACCATCAATGAAGGGTATCTGAGGGGGGGTCCATGATGATTGAGAAAATGTCAAACAGTTGGTTTATGTATCCAGGGCAAGGATGATCCTTATAGTGGGTAGGCGAACTGTAGGTGCAAAGACCTCCAGAAACTCGAATCCAGGATGCTGGGAGATCTAGCCCTGGGCGACAAGGCATCCCTTGTATCGTTCAAGGGAGCCATCAGCACGGAACTTCTTGGTAAACACCCAGCTGGCAAGTTTGGTGAGGAAGTCAGGCACCAATCCCCACAGGCAAGTAGAGGGGTTCAGGTGCTGGTGGGGGAGTCTCAGGTGCAGCTGGCAATAGCTCAGGCATGAACAGGTGTAGGGTCTGGCAATGCCTAAGGGACTCAATCTGGTGTCGCAGGTCTGCATCCTGTTTGTCTACAGGTGGAGCGACAGGAGGGATGCAGAACCACAGAAGGATCAGGGAGAGAATCATCGTCATTAGAGACACATGGCTCCAGGGCACATATGGTACGGCTGGCTGGGGACAACAAAGAAGAGCAGAGGGCAGGACCAAGGGCAGCACAGCAGCTATCTGTTCATCAAAGTCAGCATGCTCCGAGATGATACTGTGCTTCGTGGTTGGATTGTAGAATTTCCACCCTTTGTAGCCCTGTGGGTATCCACTGAAGACACTCATAGTGAGGGCGCAGTGTGGAACGCCTGTCTTTTTGTACATGCACATAGGCAGTACATGCCACAACTCAAATGGCATCGCATGAACCAGGAGGACAGTGCTTCGCCCCAAAATGACATAGGACAGTCCAGACTCATGGGGCATAGTGGTGATCCGCTCTGAGAGAACACAGTTTGCACGCACGGACAGTGTGTTGCCGCTCAATACCGCATTCCGTTGTGAACTTGAGCATGGATTGCTCATGTACTTGCCACCCTTATCATCGCGCAATGTCTTGATCTTCTGCTCAGTCTGGTTCTCAGCGAACACTTTGAACTGCTTGAATGGGAGTAATCCTTGATGAAAGTAACCCAGTAGCGGTACTCTGAGAACGTGGGATATGGCACATGATAGACATCTGAGTGGACAAGCTCAAGAGGGCGAATCTGCGATGCCAGAGGGACAAGTCTAGGGGAACTGTAAGGCAAGCATTGAGATATTGAGGGGTAACAACTTCTGGGATAATGACAAAGCGCAACATGTACACATCGCCAAGCTGAACAACGAGCTCACCTGGATGGCCATGATTTGCTCATTGGCCAGGATTACAACCACTTTGTGTCCTCTCTTGCACTCCTCATAGATCTCAACAAGGAACAGGGTTGAAACTGCATTTCAGAGGGAGGAAATCAATTGTCGCCCTCCCCCTGATGGTGCTGCTAGCCCCTCTTCTGACTCTGTACTGTCCGCCTCTTCATCCATTGGTAGTTGCAACATTAACTAACCCAAGAAGGTGGGCCACTAGCGGTGCAAGTGCTACTCGCTGCATTGTGCCATGCAGTACTTACTACAAGTCCCAGGGGAACAAGGACAAAAAGTGAGTGGGCACAGGCACATCTGTTGCATGTGATTCCAAAGGCCTCTGGAGGCTCGTCGATGGGAAAGAGACTTGCCCGGGCATTGCAGGCATGGAGCAGATGGCCTGGGACATCAAACAGGACACAGCAGCTGGCAAGCTCATGCTCAACATCACTCCTGACCAGTGAGTTCAGGTACGAGCAGATCAGGATGATCCAGCCAAGGCCTGGGCTGCGCTCAAGCAGGTCTTTGGCCAACAGAAGGCCAGCAGCTCCTTCATCACCTACAATGAGTTTTTGAACATCTGGAAATGTCCTGATGAGCCCCTCCCAGCTCTTGCAGCAAGCGTCGAGGTGTCCATGGTCAGGATCAAGGAGCTCCACAGTGCTTTCTTTGACATCGCCAAGCAGGCTGATGAGCTTTTCAGACAGAGGAAATCAATCGCCACCCTCGCCCTGATGGCACTACTAGCCCCTCTTCCGACTTTGTACTCTCTGCCTCTTCATCTAGTTGTGGTTGCAACACCAACTCACCCTGCACCTTCTGCGAGAAGATGTGCCACTCTGCCAGTGCAAATGCTACTTGCTGCAGCATGCCAAGAAGGACTACAAATCACAGAAGAACAAGGACAAGAAGGCTTAGCAGGCTCAGGCCACGTCTGGAACCCCCTCAGGAGTCTCAGAGGTTGTTGAGAGGGCTGGAAATGCAAGTCTGCGTTCCAGTGACCCTTCTGATCCATTTCTACTCCAACTTGATGCTGGCCATGACTGGAATGCAGACTCAGCTGCCACTTCTCATATGGCCCTGCATGGCCACTGGTGGCAAAATTATACCCCAAAACGCATTCCAATCATTGTCATGAACCACACTGTTGTCTATTGGAGTTGGGTCAGTTTTGCTCCATCCATTGAAAAATGGGCAACGGAGTCGTGCAGACAAGCTCAAGAGGGTGGAATGTTTGAGCCCATCTTGCCAGCAAGGCATGGTTTGTAGATAGGACAGGGGGCGATGTTGATTGGAGTTCCATCCCAGTCACCAAGTTGCAATCAACAAGCTTCTTAATGTTGACAATGTTGTGGTCCATGAACTTGCGATGCCAGAGGGACAAGTCTAACAGAACTGTGGTTGCAGGACAAGCGCGCTCAGCTGCTGCCCCTCCGAGACTGCAGCATTGTGGGTATTTATGTGTTAATCAGCTGCAATCACAGGCTGGAGTCCACTGTCAGAAACTGATAAATTGAGGGGTATCAACTGCTACACACCTGGAGTCCACTGTCAGAAACTAAGGAAGCGAAGACAGTGAACTCCAACTGATAATCTAAGCGGAAAAAAGAAGTAAACAATGCGCCACAATAGCGCCACAGTAGAAGAGCTCCTAAACAAGAGGGGCTGATGACAAAGTGCAGCATGCACAATCACATGCATGCAGGATCACATGCAAGCAGAATCACATGCAACATTATGTGGGTGACGAAGAGTGGTGACCCAGATGCACTAGAGAACATCATGCATGTTGCATTGATATAGACAACAATCAATGAGTGCCGAGTGAGATGAAGGACAGCGAGCAGTTTATTTCGGAGATCAGGGACATGGGGAACATTGATAAACTCGCCCACTCGGATGTCCATCATATGCCATATCCCACATTTTCAGGCTACCACTACTGGGTTACTTCCATTGAGGATTACTTGCAATATCACTTTGTTTGCCCCATTCGCACGAAGTCGGATGTTTTCAAGGAATTCAAGCAGTTCAAAGCGCTTGCTGAGAACCAGACTGAGTGGAAGATGAAGACATTGCATGATGACAAGGGTGGCGAGTAGATGAACAATGCAATGCTTAAATTCACCACAGAATGTGGTATTGAATGGCAATACACTGTTCCTAGGTGTCCACAACAGATTGGAATTGCTGAGCATGCAAACTGTCTTCTCTCCCAATCATCGCTATGCTTCAGGTATCTGGGCTGTCTGTCATTTTGGGGTGAAGTGCTGTCCCCTGGTTCAGGTCTGGGATTGGTGCCCTATGCTGCCTTGGATGATGTGAAACCATTTGAGTTGTGTGGCATGGATGCAAGCTGGATGTGTCCCACCTTCGTGTGTGGGGATCTACTGCCTATGTGCATATATAAAAGGATAGGCGTTCTGCACTGCGTCTGCACTATGAGAAATGTGTTTTCATTGGATGCCCAGAGGGCTACAAGGGGTGGAAATTCTACAATCCGACCATGAAGTGAAGTATCATCTCAAAGCATGCTGATTTTGATGAATCCCTGGCTGCTCGAAATACTTGCATGCTTCAACATGGGTGAGTACAAGCCTGTCCAGACCCCGATGAATCCTGGTCTCTGTGTTTCACACACTCAGACTGCCAAAACACCGGAGTAGCAAGCCTTCTTGCGCTCCATTGACTATGGCAGTGCTGTTGGCTCACCTCAGTATCTTGCCTGCAACAGTCACCTGGACATTGCATTCTCAGGTGGTCAGCTTGCCTCCTGATCAAGGAGTTGCCCATTGAAACAGTCGGTCAGCTTCCCCATTCACCTCCATTCCAGGACTTGCTCATTGGAACACTGTCAAGCACCTTGTGTTAAGCAGGTGCTGGAGTCCACTGTCAGAAACTAAGGAAGTGAAGACAGTGAACTCTGACTGATAATCTAAGTGGAAAACAAAAGTAAACAATGTGCCACAAGAGTGCCAAAGTGGAAGAGACCCTAAACAAGAGGGGCTGATGACAAAGCACCACATGCACAATCACATGCACAACACAATCACATGCAATGTACACAAACACCTGCAGGCACAATCACATGCAAGCAGAATCACATGCAACACATACACATCCCACTAGGTGCAGAATAAGCAACAGGTGCAGCAAAAGAGAAGATGAACACAACATTGGTCATAATTGGTATGCATGATACATACTATGTTACATATTATAGATTGTAGTACATTGATGTAGAAAAGAAGTGCTGTAGAGTCAACTAAATGTGCTTGCTATATTTTGATAGAGACACTGTGTCTTTTCACTGGAAATGAAAAGGATGAGATTATGGGCAGTTGGATATTGTCAGAGTATGAGAACATGCTGCATAAGGGACACACCTTTGAAAATGGCAAGTATCTGTGCCATGCTACAGTGCTTACATGAGGTAGAAGAGGTTACACTGTCTGGCATGGTGACCACAATAACATGGCATTCCCTCATAAATAGCCCAACCTTCATGTACAACCTGATATTTATGGTACCTCTTCCTGACAATTCAAGACTATATCTCATCAAATTCCCAGGTAAACAAAGATATTCACCACAATATCCTTGCTGTGTGGATGACAGCAGCCCAGAACATTGGGTTCATTGTATCTGGTGGCTTATTGGATTGAATGAACCTGTTCCTTGAATGGAAATCTTTCCATACAATCACCACATACAACTTCTTCACAGATTTGGTGGCCATGCCGAGCACAATGGTATGCCATATAAATATTGTTTTTTGTTATTTCCATCAACATTTGTGCCAGGAACACCTATTTACTGGCAGATAAGTACACAAAACAATGCAACTGGCCCTTTGCACTGTGCCAGTTGCATTTGCTCACCAAACTATGCTCTTCAGTATTTTTGATTGCTATTGTGACCAACAAACACATTTATATTTTCACCCCATTTGGTCATCAAATTTCCCTACAACAAATATCATCGCATTATTTGTATTCCTCTTCTTTCCCTGATTGTGCATTGTTCTTACAGACTCAAAGGTTTTGCTGGCACTAAGTTATGAAGCTAAACAACACCAAATCCATACTTTATTAGAGTGGAAGTGGGTCAAGCTGAAGGATATCCAGGATGCTAACAGAAAGGTATTTCAAAGGGTTGTGGCATGTTCACAACAGGATATCCCTGTTGTGATCCAACACCTGTGCAGGCAAAACTTATTGAATATCCTGGATCCCTAAGGGACAAGTTCATTTAGCTTGTTAGCATTTTATTATGTGTCAAGTACGTATGGCAGTGGAATATAGCATGTGTAAAAGGCATATGTGCAGTAGGCCAGATAACCAACTGGCAAATGACATACATCATCTGGAACAAATGGGAACATGCCTTGAGTGTTTAATATGGTTAGTGTGGTTGGCACTTGAAATATCTCATCAAATTCAACTGGACCACAGTATCATTTGATGTGCAGGGTCTTTAGTTGGACAAGCCATGCCCCAGGATGTGCAAGCAGATTAAACAAAATATTGTGCTTGCAAGCTGGCCTCATATGTGGTGATCAATCCTGGCTGGGAAAAGAATGAACATGACTCCATAACTCAGCCAGCGATATTGAATTAAACAAACAAACAGATTAGCAGTGATGCATTGTTACACTAAATTGATCATTTGATGTTCAACATTCTATTTAGCCTGCAATGAATGGCTGTTGAGCATTCCTCCTGACCTTTTTTTCCACAAGCATTATAGAAGTGGTGGTTTCCTTTCCATTGTTTGACCTTGAATGGGTATAACTACTACTCATGCTAGGGTAGTGACTAAAAGCATCCTTGATGGTCGTGTATGAGGTTTCTTCTAATGTGCTGTCCACTGGTTCAAACAGCTTCATCCACCCCACTCCAGAGAAGCATTTTCCTAATGCCCCTTGCAATTATTGCAAAGCAAGTATCATTGTCATACTCTGATGACCTTCAGTGAAGGACTTTACACTCTTGCATGCTGTAGGGTTGTCAATGACTGCCTCTGGTGCTCTACTCAGTATTTTAGAAACACAGAGTTACTACTCCCAAAACTGATACAATGTTTGGCCACTTTTGAGTGCATGCAGTGTACTGCACCTGCCTGTGGGAATCATGCTTAGTGCTGGTGGGACAAATTAGTACATACTCCTGGCCACCTATCAGTCCCTAGGTCATGTGACTCCATCCAGAAATGGTGGAGATATGCCTATTTAGAGACAAGCACTACATTGTAATAGTTTTGTCACTTTTATTCACAACTATGGTATTTGGTATTTATTAGTACTTGGTATATCCTCCTTTGGCTTTAATAACTGCCTGAATCCTCCTAGGCATGCTCTCAATCAATCCCTGACACACCTCAGGTGGTATCTTCTCCCATTCCTCTTGAGCCCTATTCCACAACTTCTCCTGACTCTTATGTAGGAGGCACTTCATAGTCTGCAAGCTTTCTTTTGAGGCGACACCAGGCATGTTCTATGGGGCTGAGGTCTGGAGACTGTGCAGGCCATACCATGGTCCTAAATTCTGCTCCTCTTGCCACTTCTCAACCTTTTTGCAAGTGTGCTTAGGGTCATTGTCCTGCTGGAAGATGGTATCAGGAGGATTAAACCCATAGAACTCAAGGGTATTCTGGAGTTCATTCTTCAAAATTTGAAAGTAAAGGTCCATCCATCCTACCATCAATCTTGGCAGCATATCCAACTCCATGCAAAGTCATACAACCCTACATCATCAAAGAACCCCCACTAAACTTCACTGTTCCTTTCATTAGCCTGTCACTGAGCCCCTCCCCTGCCTTTTTCCATGCCCATTTGCAACCATCTGACCCTAGGCAATTGATCTTGGTCTCATCTGACCATATTACCTGCTACCAGTCCTTTATAATCCAATCTTTATGAGGATAGGCAAAGTCCAACCTTGCTTTGCAGTGCTTGGCTGAGAGTAGAGGTTGTTTGGACCTGACTACAGCCTTCATACCAATCTTTTTCAGATGATGGCAAACTGTATTGGGATGGAGGGGTTGATTGATGATGGTGGGGAGTGTTTTGGTGACTTGGACAGCATTTTCAGCCTTGTTATTGGTGATTAGGTGAACAGCATGCCAGATATTGGTAGAGGAAAGCTTTGATGAATGACCTCCAAGTGACTTTTGGAGGGTGGAATGCTCCTGGGAATGAACCCTAGAGATGGTAGCAATGCTGAGACCAGTATTGGAGACAATACAGTGAACAGAAAGTTCAGAATCAAGCTAGGTGAGGATGGTGAGTTTTTGGGTATCGGAGAGAGGTTGCATGATGGTGGTGGTTAAAAGTCAAGGAGTGTGGGAACATTTTTAAGCTCAGACATCATGTGGATATGTGTATCTTTATTTGTGGCACAAACAACATCAACTACCACTTCATTTCATAGAGATCCTATGGTTTGTAACAAAAGTGACAAAACTATTACAATGTAGTGCCTGTCTTTAAATAGGCATATCTCCACCATTTCTGGATGGAATCACATGGCCCAGGGACCAATAGGTAGCCAGGAGTGTGTACTATTATTTGCCCCACTAATGCCAAGTGTGATTCCCATGGGTGGGTGCAGTACACTGCATGCACTCAAAAATGGCCAAACGTTGTAATAGTTTTGGGAGTCACTGTATGTGATCATGGGACATACAATGGTGTCTGAACAGTTTCTGAATGCTGTGATGCCTCCTTTGGGATACAATCTGCAATGGCATTGATGCTGCAATGGATTGGCTTTGACATTGGTAAAAAGAACCTCTACAACTCACTCCATCAGATGGTTGAATTGCTCATCTTCTTTGATTGTTAGGAAACAGATTGTATGTTTATGGTGCTCAAGCCACTATCAAGGCTTTGTCACATTGGCTTTGTAGTAAACATTTGCTTAGCCATTGTTGACATCACACCCTGACTTCACTACATCTCACAACATGTCATTGAACAGCATCCAGAAGTTGAAGTGGTTAATGTGGCCTTGGACCCATGTACATATATGTAGCATTGTCTTCAGATTGTTACACTTGGTCCGGGTAGGAACGAGCGTAGGCTCAAAGAACTAAAACGCAAGGTCAAGGGTTCTAGGTGACGACTGAGTACTTGCCCTATAGGGTCAAGGGTTCTGCCTGCTAGGACGTATAGCAGGTGGTACGAGTGT